>CAJNJA010006409.1:0-43577 GCA_905231915.1 Symbiodinium necroappetens
CGCCGACGCACAGGCGGACCAGTCGGCAAAAGGGGCGCCGAGAAAAAAAAAAAAACGAAATCCCGCTAAGCTTTCATCAAACATAGGGTCCACATCCGGTTTTATCCTATTTAGAATAAGCCGCTCCAGGATCCTTGCAAAGCAACATGTCAGAGTGATGGGACGATAACCATCACGATCAGCGGAGGCAGTAGGTTTAGGCAACGGAACAACAATTCCGTGCTTCCACACGGATGGGATGCAGCAGAGACTTCTGACAGGTCAAGAAATTGAAGGACGGCATGCCGCCACCAGGGCAAATCAATGCAGAATGCTTCATAAGGAATGTTATCGACACCCGGTGCTTTGTTTGTGGAACAGTGGCGCAGTGCTTGCTCAAGTTCAAGCAGAGTGAAAGGTTGCCCGTTGTTGATATGCACGGAATGTTGCTCACGAATGCGCCGGATGCGGCGCTTGATACGTGCGAAATGCGTGCCAACCCCTTAAGAACCGGCGCGGACAAAATGACCACGCCATGCAACAAAACAAGCATTTTGTTCATTTTGAGGCGCAGTTGGGCTAGGGCACAAGCGTGGCGCAATTCGAGCTTCGTTTCGACGAAATCGTCGCCGAACAGCTCTTGCGGCACTTCAAGGGCAAACCGAATGGCATTCATCAATGTACTCCAACCAACATGACCAGTAATTGTGCTTGGCAACTTGAACAACACGACGAAATTTGTTTCTGGCTCTACGAAAAGCTGCAGCGGCATCCGGCGTCGGATTGCGCCTACGTTCACGCCACGCGGAATTGCGAGCGAAAAGCATGTCCATGCATACATCATTCCACCAATCTGGTTGCTGCCGCTTGGGCTGATCCGTGCGTGTACAAGCTTTCGTCACCCTTCCAAATGATGTCCAACAAGGAACTGTACAGCATGTGAAGCTGTTGACGCGTGTCTGCCTTGGTGAAGCTGTGCGCAATGCTGTTGACTTCATTAACCTGTTGAACCCCATGTTGAACCTCGTGAAATTGTGATTGCAGCAACTTTGGCCAACTGCGAACTTGCAATGTTGTGATGGGTGACGGCACAGCGGAAACTACATCGAATCGCAGCGTCACGGTCAGCGCAAAGTGATCACCACCTAACTGTGGGCAACAAATTCTGCGGTCAACACAATGGCATGTTGCTCCATCGTGGACCTCAACGGATTGGCTCCACGCCTGTGGGTGGGCACGTTGGTGGGGTCACAGATGATCAGTCCGAAAGTTTGTAAAGTGGACCGGGCCTCGGCCTATCAGCAGGCCGAGGCGGGCATGCATTGACCAAGCCCGGGAACCAAACATTTTACTATCACCAGCAACCAAGATTGGAACATGTGGAAATTCATTCGTTGTTTGTTTGTCTGGATTGAAACAAACAACGTTTGCCAAAATTGCGACCGATCAATCTCAGCACAGCCGACACGCGGAGCATAGAATGAAGCAACTGCTACACTGAAGGAGCTATCCCGACACTGTAGCAGCCGCCATGCGATATCCACCTGGTCGGGCACGGACGGGATGACATGCAAAAGTTGCGATGGTCCAGCCCGCTGCACAAACCCCACATCACGACCCCTGGTGGCTGCTAATCCTTCAAAAACAAAAGGTTGATCATCAGGCAAGGCTGGGTCAGCAGGAGTACATGTCTCTTGCAGGAGTGCGGCCGCACAGTTTTGCGACTCAATAAACGCAACGAAACCGTACAGCGCATCATGAAGCCTACCTGAACGAGACCACAACCGATTGCAGTTTAAAGTTGCCAGGCGGCACATGTTGGACGCATCGGGGCCGCCTACCACCGAGCGCCCTGCCCGTTTCCCGATGGTCGGACATGTTGAAGCGGGGGCCTATTGTGATGCCCATTCCCACGAGAAGCATCCACAGTACGTTGACCTCGATGGCGGTGTAACCTCGACCGATGGTCTGCGACGCGATAGCTGCCAGACGAACACTGCCTGGACGTTTGGGGAGGCGGCGGCGGTGGTGGAGGCTGACCAAGGTGTGCCATTGCCATATCTTCGTTTACTGCCGACGCTGTATCATTTTCATTCCGCCCATTTGAAAGACGAGCGGCGGTTTCGGATCCAACGCGGAGTGAAGCAAGGCGATGTTTTGAGCCCAATATTGTTCAACGCTGGATGGAGCACGCATTTCGGAACTGGAAAGCCAAATTGAAACCACAAGGTTTGCATGTTGTGCTCTCTGAATGAATGTCCAACGTAAGACATGAAAATGACATCGTATTGTATGCAAAGACGTCCACGGAAGGGGTCTTGCGAGATTCCGAGAGCCGAATCCGTCGGGGCTCGTATCCCACCATCCACAGGAAGGCTTCAAAACAAATAAAAGCAGGAACGAACTGTCCGAGTGCCGCTCTCTTCAAGGATGCGTTCAATCGGAACCCGACGTAAGACGCCCGTGTATCTCACAGACAACGATGGAAAACGACTGCTTGGCTTTGTGACTTGCTGACTTGTACGTCACGACGCGGGTGCCATGTCTGCTGCAAGTTGTGCTGGGCAGGCCAGCGTCAGTTGTTTGTCGAATTCAAGGGAAAATCCCTCGCGGCGACATTTACAGACGATGCTGGGTTCCGAATGCGCATGGCTGGACCAATGTGGCAACATGTACAGCATGGAAACACAAAACACGCAAATTTGTCAGAGACTTTATGGTCTCCAAAGTCCTGTCTCTCATGTGTCAGCAACATCCCCGTGCCCTTATAGACTTGTAGGACCGTTGCCGTGGTGTCTTTCCATGACTCGAACGGGCGAAAGCGAAAGCGAAGCCTTACGGTACGTGGCCAAATCGCGTTCGCTGGGACCTGGTGGGTCCGGCGGTTGCCGTTTCCACTTCAGTTTAAGCATTGCGTTCCAGGTGTGCGTCCAGCCGGTGTGTGCAATCATTGACGGGGGGCCGAACACCACCAAGGCCGACCGTGGGGCACCTTTCCGTTAAGGGTTTCGGCCCAGCTTGCAAGTTTCGGACACAAGACCAGCTTCATGATAGACTGCCCTGAATGTGTTTTGGTCCACTTTGCGGGTCCGTAGAGCGACTCTGAAACCGGACCTCCAATACGGGAAGCAAACCTGGTCGCAAGGATGGGAGCAAAAAGCATCCCGACGAGTAATCCAAATGATTGGGGCCGAAATTGTGGCTCCCAAAATGAAGTTTCCGTGGCTCCAAAACTGGGCCCGCACGGTCGTAAACTGGTGATTGCTATTGCCGGCATTGAATAAGCTGCCCAAGAAACGAAACCGGAAGTCGTACAAGAGGCTTGCCAACGCCGTGCCGTGCAGTTGCCCAAACACGCATTGTCGTAGACTAGACCACGAGTTTGCACGTAACTTGCTGCGACACGGCCTTACATTACAAAACTTGCCCTCTTTCCAGACAGAGTCGCGTGCAAGCTGATGGAATTCTGGAAGCTCGCTATATTGAAGCCGGAAGCATGCCCATTTTCTGGGCCCAAAACCGCGCCCTCAAAACCACCATCCTTGCGCATGTCACGACGCACTGCCAATGCACGTTTACCAAGCCTTTTTCAACGTGTTTCAGACCACGTAGGCACACGCTCAGCTTCGGAGTTGCGGAACAAAATCTTGGTCATGGCGACCTGGAGTCGGTTGGGTTTTGCTCGGTGGCACCGGCCCTTCCCGCAGTGCGACCCGACACGGGCTTCATGGGGCCTGGTAGGTCCGAGCTCTTTTGTATGGTGAGACCCAAATCGGGTTCAGTGGGACCCGGTGGGCGCGTGTCCACAGGCGTGAGCGGAGGAACGGCGGGCGGAGCGTGGCCAATTGAGCGAGCTGTTGGGGGAGTCGGCTGCGTGGGCCAAACCTCCTCCCAGAAGCCCTTACCTGCAATGGAGTTGAGATTAGGGGGCGCGTCGACCGCAGCACGCTCACCTTCCTGCGACTGCTTGCGCGGGCGCGTGTTCGCCAGCGGGCGCTCCGGTGCACAGCAGCAGCGAGACAAAACTGGTGTCCAGCCGTGCCACCGGCGACGAGCTAGTTGCCGATTCCCGGCACTATGCGCACTGGCGTATCCTGGCGTCGACTCCTTCGTAGGTCGCGTACGATGACCTGACTGCCGGACTCCGGTGTGCGGACGCGAAAAATTGTGCGTTGAGAAATAAAAAAGACCCTGTTGCGGAACTGGTGGAGCGGGACGGCCTCGGTTCCTACGCGCCATGGAGCATTCAGACTGGACGTTGTTTATAGATGGGGTTTTTGGTTTCGGGTTTTGGACCGATTTAGCATCCTCCTTGGTGGGCTTGGGCAGGAAGGCCTTCCGAACCGAATATTCGTCAACGTCCTTGCTTTGGTGCTGAAAAAAGACGGCTCCTTCGCGGCCGTTGCAACATTGCGACCTGGCCGGTGTTACCGGTTATTGGCAGCCGTTTGTTTGTCCGCTGTGGCGTTCCATGTTATATGCTTGAAATCCTCCGCAGGATTACTGCTTTTGCACATCCACCTTGTGATGATATGGTTCAGCTACGCTTACGAAGAGGCACTGCGCCTTCCGGGAATGTTAGCCTCTTTTGGTTTGGTCCCTGCCCGCCATGTCTCACATCGCGGTGTGGACTGGCATGACTAGCCCCAGACTTGTGTTTGGTTCAACAGATGCCGGCTTGTCGTGTTTGCAATTGACCGAAACGTTGAGACCGCTGTGTTGTCTGCTTCTGTTTCCGACTTCATCCGGTATTGGGAGGACTCGCTGTCCTTTGCTGCCGCTCGATCTTTGCTCCTACAGTACCCAGTGCACGCTGCATTTATGCATTGGACTGCATTGTTAATGTTGATGCCGATCCTCCTCTTCTCAGTGACTTGCTTGCCGATGCGGCCGTCACAGCGGTGTGGGTGCGTTTCCGCAATATGAATCATATGTGGCTGTGCGACGGGGATGCGTTACGTATTGCACCTTTGGACAATTGACGGTGCGCATGCATTCTGATACCCGACCCGGAGCCATGTATTGGTCCACCGGCCCCGGCTGTCAGACGACATGGTTAAGGCACAGGAAAACGTCAAGCTATGCCGCACGAAACAATTCCGGACTGTACGGTATGGAGGGAGTGTCCGTGAGGCATGCGTGAGTCGAGTTGTAGGAGTAAACGACGAAGAACAGCCAAAAGACAGCTACAACCATGCAACAAGAAAGCTTTATCGTTGCAGCACAGGACCCACGGATTGCTTATTGGGCAAATGCCTGTGCAAAGACGGTTATTGCGCAGGCAGCGGCCCCAGTGTGCTCGAGCTGCGATCGTTAATGGAGCATTGATGATACTGACGCGTTCAATGCTTGTTTGGGATGTCTGAGATGGCGACATGTGCAAGCCGCAGGCCGGGGAGAGTCCAGTGTTTCACGTGGACAGTCATCCGGTAGGGGTTTTTTGCATTGGTGGAGGTATGCTTCGCCGGTGCAGCTGGCGTCTAAGCCATGCCAGCAATTTTCGGCATGTTGTGCAAACAGATCTGTCCCTGCGTCTTGTGAATGACGGAGCCAATTAATTACTGGACGGCTTTTGGCTGAGGCAGGACGTTTGTAGTTGTTTCCATGTAGGGCGGTCCATCATGGTGTCCCGGACTCACGGGCTCCCCGTGGCAGATGGTAACGTTTACAAGTTCCGAATAGACAGTGGCGCTAGCGACGTGATGTGGGCACTGCGGCCTCGGTCGAACATGCCGTTGTTACCTCGGCATCAGCCCAGAGAGTTCTTGATCTCTGCAAGCCATTCGAGCTGTAACGGTGCAGCCCATGAAGTGTTGCACACAAAACGACAGCCAGCGACCAGCTTTGGCGTTGGGGAGGCAACTGCAGGCCTTCGGAAGGGCTCAGAGTTCCTGTTCAATATTGACAGCGGCAAAGCATGGGATCAGTTCCAGGAGCTTTTCAAGACACCAGCAGTGCTGGCCAAGTACGATAAAGATTTCGAATATTGGGTTGCAGAGGCAACGGATGCAAACAACGATTTGGTCCGGGCGAAGGAGTTGCTGCAGCAAGCACTTCAGGATCAAGCCCCGCAGATCGAACAGGATCAGACGGAGATAGATCAGGACTGATGCGAGATGTTTGGTTTCGTCGTGACGGCTCCCATGTCAGTTGATGCTAATCTGCTAATTTAGATATATGGACTTTCGTTTCACCTCTCCCGGCCGTCAGTTGCCACAACCAGCATTTGGTGCGGTGAAAAAGCACATAAGCAGCTGATGCTTGAAAAAGTAGCCGCCGACACGGCAACTATGGCGCACTTATCGCGTGCCTGTGCTTCGCATTCACAGGAACCGCCACGGTTTCGACCAAATCGTTGGCTTGCATTCTACAGCGGAATGAGTGACCTTGCCAGAACCTGAGGGAAGAGTGCCGATCTGCTGGTAAAGTTCTGGTCGGCACAGCTGAGGAGCAATTTCCCGAGTACGAAGAGCTGGCTGCTCATATTGCAGGGTGGTGCAACATTGTGCAGTGCTGCACTGGCTACGAAGCAAAGTGTAGGTTGGAAGAGGAGTACGTCCACTTCGTGTTTAGGCCGTGGTGCGAAGCCCCGATGCAGTGAGGGACAATTGCTTGACATTGTCAGGATATCTCCGGTGCCACTTCTTTTCCTACTTCTGGGCGTCGTCGTGTCCATCACGACTTGTGTGTGGGACTTGCTTCCACGCTTGTTTGGCTACGTCAACTGAACGGATTCTTGCGTCCCTAAATTTTCAGGCTTGTTTATGTTGTGGTGGCAGCGGTCGAAACCTCAGCAGAAGACGTACTCTTTGCACCAACATGGCGGCCGTCAGGAAACACGCATGTGCAAACCGGGTGCAGGATACCACTTCAGCATGGATTTTTCAGACATGACGCATGACGGGGCCTTGTCGCTGTCTGCTTGACTTGTTTCGCGTTGCGCTGTTTAAGTCTTCAGGTTGTGTTTTTGTGATGTTGACCAGAGGACGAGACGAAAGGCTTTGTGTCAGGCCCGCGCCTTAGCAGCCCTGATGCTTCAGGTCGTCTACTGTTACAGCCGTTGCGAGGCAGCACTGGCAATGCAGTGATCGGAGACGAGGAGTTTGCTAGACGAGCTTGGAAGAAAAGACCCTCGCCACGGCCCAAGAGTCCAATGCTTTCACGGTGCATGGGAGTGCTGTTGTTGTGGCCAGTTGTAATGTCAAAAGCACAGGTGTTTTCCCATGTTCTGCGCTGCGCTTCTCATCATCCTACTGTGTTTGCCGGGGCCTCGCTGGAAAATGGGATCCTTTTGGTTTTTGGAGGTGGTAGGCCGGCAGATCAAAAAAAACGTTTATCACGTTGATGTGGGCGGCAGCATCTCTCTTGCAGAGAAACTTTGAGAAGAGTTGGAGAAGGTTTTTCCCCATCGTTGTTTTCTCTTGGGCATCGATCTTTGTCTTCCTTAGTTTAGGCCATGCTGTACATGTGTAAGACTTAAAGAACTTCGTGTTCTTGGGGGTTGAAACGCTAGGAATGTGGTTCTGTGTGGTGGTGGAGTGAATGCACGGCCCAGCTTTGGTGGCCTTACCCGGATCGTCAATGCTGCTTGGACAGCCGTGTGCTTAGCAATGAGTTGAGCCAGGACATGTTTTCATTCCTTTGGTCGAAATGCACAACTATGACTAGCTCAGGAGTACATCATCGTTTCGTCCCTCGACCGGGCGATGGAGACTCTGACCGAAATCAGGCAGGCTGCCATGTTTCCAGTTTTGCATCCAGCAGGACAACGCGGTCGACATTGCAAACGCAAGTTTGACAATCAACGAAACGGTGGTGGGCTTGAGTCACAGGGATACGCGACTATCTGCTCATGTCAAATTTTCTCAGGTCACAAACTTGCATGACAAGCTGTTGGAGGCCACGTGACCTTAGCTGCCTAGCACTAAGCTGCCTTTCCCACTGACGCGCCTTTCAGCTCCCGTTGACATGCAAGACGGACAGCAAGTCTCACGCTCAGTTGCTTGCAGCAAGCGCACAGAAGGCGTCGAGGCCGAGGTTACTAGTAGTTACCGACAGTTGCATTTCCCCAAACAGGGTGGCACAAACTATCGTCACAATCCTGTTCTACTTGTACCATTCAGAGTAAAGAGAATTGGTTGTGTGCACTGCGGATAACTTTCCCCGGGACACCGTGCATATTTCGTGCTCAAGCCGAATTGTTTGCACAGGATCCGCTCGGTCCGGAGAGCCCGATTCGGTGTTAATTCGAATGCCAGGGCTACATTTCGTCCCCAGAAATTTTGAATCGCCAGAGCTTGGGGGAAAGCATGTTGGCCATGCTGTCACTGAATTCCACAACTACTCGGGGGCACGCGGTTTGGCCGTCCTGCCAAATCCCGCCAGTACTTGAGGGAAGCCTTGTGGCCGTGCTCCTGAACCCCGCCAGTACTCGGGGGATGCAGTTTGGCCGTGAGTGTGTGTGGGGTCTCATGAGGGCTCTTGCTCCGTGTAGACCGACAGGCTACGATCCGAGATTACACTTTATTGACATAACTTGACTTCACAGGGTGTGTTTGGTTTGATCAGCATAAGCTTTGTTCGCTTCCAGTTCTTTAGCTCTACTGGATTTTGAGTTCTGTGCTTGGGGTCCAGCCTGAAGAGCCGCAGAAAGAAGAGGACCTCATGATTCAACGTAATCACGCCGCATTTCGAGCAATTCGAGCGGGCTTGCTCAAGATTCACTTTTCATGCAGCCTCTCTGCTGCTGCTGCTGCTGCTGCTCCTGTCGTAGGCTTGCACGGCTCTGATGAACCGGTCGTCAGCACACTGCCGAGATGGCTCAGAGAGAGAGAGAGAGAGAAGCTGGTGGGGGAACTTCCCCTACCCATAATCCTGCCGAAAGAAAGAGAGAAGCTGAAGCGACGCTCACCTCAGACGGACTTGCCCAGTGCGCATGCGGGCAGAGGGGGGTTGGGGGGGTTGCGCCCCTGTTTGCTGTGTGGAAGAAGACCTCACTCACTGTTGGGTGGGTTGTTCATCCGCTTCGACCAGGGGAGGAGATTCTGCCCAGTTCCCAGTTGACCTGCAGCTTGCTGGAGCGGAGCTGTTAACAGATTCTCCTGCATTTTGTTTGTCCTCGTGCTTCATCGTCTTCTTCTTCGGTCTGCTCGTTGGGACATGCAAGCAGCCGCCTGCCCCAACCATTGTACAGTATTCGGGCAGCATGTCCCGTTGAACTCGTCACGTCGCATGAAACCCAATATCTTGGCCGCCTTACTGACGGAATGCTTCTTCCCTGTGCAGGTTGCTTTGTTTCTTGTCATTCCGAGGGCTGCCAAACAAGTCCTCTACACCTTTGTGCACAGCGCTCTTGGTCGACGCCTCGTCACTAGCACAGTACTCACACGAATTAGAATAGTACTTCGTCTGATCAGGTGCGATCGACGACTATGTCGAGCAAGTGTACTTCATAGTCGAGACAGTGCCAGCCGTAGTTTTGTTTCTTGACTAAGGCTGCATATCTTGTGTCAGTGAGTCCAGGTTCAACCCATTCCGGATCAAATTGGGAAATTCAAGAATTTGACGCATCGTTCGTAGGCTCAGTGCGTCTGCCTGCATCACCAAAAAGTTGGTGTTCGATTGACGGCGTTCTTAGGTGCAAAGCCCTTCTTTGCGTCACTCCCATTGGCCCCGCTCTGGCTTGTGCCGCTGCCCCTGGCACCTGGCACGAAGCACCCTGATGACATGTAGCATCTTTCTCCGTGCTTTGGTGATGCTTCTCAGGGCTTTTATCTGTTCTCGCCTCGGTGTGGGCGTGAAGCTTGCTGACCTTAGCTGACCTTCTGCCTTCCCGCCTATTTGAGGCATCGGAATCGTGGTAGAGGCAACATGTACCACCTGCTGCCCCTGGCCCAGCCGCAAAAGCGCAGTCATCGGAAGCTTTGCAGAGCTCGGGCGAGGCAGAAGCAGCTCTCTGGCAAGATGTGTGGACGTGGGCTCCGAGCTTGGCCTGTGCCCGCCTTTGCTGCTTAGTTTCCAGTTCGATGAGGCCTGAAGTTGTCGGCCCTCCTGTTTGGGCTCATCGTGGGTGCCTGACGACTCCCTCATAACATGTACTGCAATTGTCTGGAGTCTGGAGATTGGACAAGTCCTCCAGCTCGACCCGCCGCTCAGGTTTTTGTGGTTGCGGTGCTGGTTTGCGTGGAGACGGTAGTGCTAATAGCTCTCAGCCAGAACCCCGTTGCAAAAGCCACTCGTGTGCCCAGGGAGCTCTGCTTTTCCCAGAGAGTTGGACCCTTCGCCTGCTTGAGGCAAGTTCTGCGAGGATGTTGATCACAACGTTTTGTCCTACGTAAATTCCACCACGCCCTGGGCCCGGCGATCCTTCTATGACTTTGGTTCAGCTTGAGTCGCAACCAAGCACGAGGTACAATATTTCGTACATCATACCAGAAATTGCAAACTACTACATTCGCTCGGCGCTCGAACCGCCTACACATGTCTTCTGAAGATTGTTTGTTGTGTTACGAAAGTCCAGGCGGCGGGGACCGGAATCCAATCGACGAGTCAGCGTCTCAGCTCCTCTGCAACTTCACTGGCCAGGTGAGAGGTGCATGCATTGTCCCTGTCTACTGTAGAGTTTTTGTGGGACGATGCTCACCAGTGCAAGAGCACGGCTTTGCATGGAGTCAAGACTTGGCCCCGATAGACGAACGGCGCAGAGAAGCTAGCTCGGAAGTTGAAGATGTCGGGCAGCCTTGTGCACCTGAACTGGGCGCGGACCAGCCGCGGCTGCGCCCAAAGCCACGCAGGTAAACCTTGATCTCGCTGGAACCGAAGCCCAAGCCGCAAACCCCCAAAGACAGCACTGGGCCGGCAGCTTCGAGTGCCAGGCCAGGCCGACAAGAATCGAAACCGTAACAGGACATGGTGTGGGTGGCGACGGCCCTTGAACCACCAAATCTTCTCAGGAGACACCATCTAAATTCGCTGGATGACTGATTCGAATCAAGCACGCCACCGTAGGACCATAATTGTTCAACGGCCCGGCTTGTCCCGACTGCGAGAGTCGAAACCCTGAACTCCATAGCATGACGCCTAGAACTTGCGATGCTTGGCAAACTTCTTGATATTTACAGGCCCTGAAATGCACACGTCGCCTAGGCGAGACCTTCGCGAACACGAGCGCCGAGAGGGTCATCGATCGCAGTTCGAATCAGTACCGCCCCTGCGCTTCGGGCTCACAGCAAGCACACCAAAACGCAAAACCAACAGTCACAAAAACACACACCGCAAAAACGTTGAAATGTCGCGGCGGCCACTGGCAATCAAATGACATTCTGAAGCCTTGGAGGCGTGTAAACCGAGCGAAGGTACGACA
This sequence comes from Symbiodinium necroappetens, assembly GCA_905231915.1. Lineage (NCBI taxonomy): Eukaryota > Dinophyceae > Suessiales > Symbiodiniaceae > Symbiodinium > Symbiodinium necroappetens. The sequence continues at coordinate 11,342 of CAJNJA010006409.1, forward strand.
CCCTCGCGATGAAGTACATCAACCAGATTCAGGACTACTACAATCAGGCTTGCTCGAATTGGCGGGTAGATTTCAGGTTTTCGTTGCGATGTGTTTCAGGCAGCCATCGGGGTAGCCGGCTTGGGCCTGGCTTGTGGCTTGCTGCAAAAAGATGGAGAGAGACAGCATTGAGTGCATCCGTACTCAACAAAGCCAGGCCCCGCATTCTTCGATTTGGACGTTAATGCGATTGCAACCAAAGCACGTGGAATCTTGGGAAAGCCAGGCGCTCAATGCAAGAGAGGCTAGTGATACAGCCAGCACATGCTTGCACTTGCATCGGTGTGCAATGGCGGTTCGGGTGCCACGGGGTACACAGCAGAAGATCGTAAACTGTAAGATATGCCCAGAAGGTTATTTCTGCACGCGGAAGACGTGGAATGACTGTAGGGTAAGCACGTCCGCAGGCTATCCCAAGGTCTCGTATTTTCCTCTAACAAAGGCCTTCCACAACTAGTGTCGGACTCATTGAATGTTCGAGTGAGAGGATTTGAGCAGTTTTGTGCCGCTGTGCTCCATAAGAGATTCGATGCAGCCTTCCGACGGGTGTTTTGTTAAATTGGCATTTAAGCATGAGGGAAGTGGAGTTTGACTGCGATAGCTGGAAAGGGCCATGTATCGTGGCAGAAACCGGGGCAGTACAGCGCGGGCAAAACGGAAGATCAATAGTTCTATCAGCTCGCAGTTGCCCACCAATCTCTAATCCTTCAATGTTGAGAACCGTAGCAATAGTAACAGTAACAGTAATTATAGCAATTATAATTAGTGATAATGGGGGGTGGCTTCAGTTTTTGAGGGGTGGGAGGGGGGCGAGAGGGGGGGTGGCAGCCTTGCCAGTCGAATTGATCTCGCCTAGGGCAGGATAGCGAGTTTGCTGGGGGGGAAGGGGCGCGGCTACCTACTTAGCCTTGCTAAAGTGCTTGTCTTGGAGTGGTCGGGCCAAGCTTATGTCAATTGTGCATGCTATCAACTGGAGCAGAGAAAGTTATTACTCGTAGCGGAGGCCCAGGTCACTAGGCAAGCAGTGAAATGGGCACTTGACGGCACGATCATGGCAGGGCGAGGGAGCTGTTGAAGGGCGAGAATATCTACCCCTACTACAGGAAGGCTCGGACGTGTCTTCTTCCTAATCCTGACATGTGATGGGGAGTTTCAGGTCGTTCGTGCCGGGATCTGCAATGTGGTCATCAGCGGTGTCGGGCATCCCAGCAGATTGAGGCTAGTAACGGTCAGTTGAATACTGACTGTAGCCTTCGGATGGACAGCCTCCTGTTGGTACTGTACCGGCCGGACGGTACCGTTCTTATGAATCCCGGAGGCGGAGGGATATTCGGCCAAGCTGCATTGACAGACAGGCATTGTAGCATGCGGGTGTAGTGCGCCTGTAAATTCTCCTCTCCGGGACTCGACTTGGTGCTCAAAGCTGGTATTTGGTCAACTCTGATCATCGGCATGTGTCGCTGCAAGGCATCGTTCAGAGGCACGTGTGTTTGCTGGTCCTGAAGACGTGGAGGTATTTTGTTGCCGATTGTCGAGCCACGGTCAAGAAAACGGCTGTAGCAGCGCCCACAGGCGACAGGTTTCACAGAAACCCGATGTCAAGCATGCATCCAAGATAGATGTCGTACGGCGGAATGAACTTGCGATCTTTTTCTATGTGTTCCTTGTAGTATGGCATTGGTACTTTCGGTTTCTGCCTTGTTTCGGGCCATCATGTCCTGCGGCCCTACGAAGCTTTTCTGGATGCACCAGGTCGGATGGATGTGGCTGTTGCAGGTAGTAGTGGGCCAGACACTTGGTATAGCGAAGTGCACGTTCTGGGTAGTGGAACACGCAGCCGCGCTGCATTTTCATGGCTAGCACTGCAGGCATGGTACTGTCTACTCCTTACTCGGTGTGCTGTAGTTTGAGTGTCATGTGTCTTACGGCGGCCGATGTGGCTCTGTCGGGAATAGGCTCCTGAACGAACCGAGGTTTCCGACTTGTGCACGACACCCGGCCGGCACACGAAGAGCATGCCAGATCTTGTTGAGTTGGAAGCTCTGGAATCTTGCCTCGTAGTGCCAGAGGCCATCTTGACCCACAGATTTCTTGTGAGTTGGGCAGCCTGGCAGAAGGTCAAGGAGGCCGCACAATCGGTGACGGTATACATGATGGATCAGTGGATGGCATGTGGAGGCCCGACGGGCCAAAAAGGTGGACCCTCAGCCCTGCCACCTAGTGTGGCTTCACGATGCAGCACAGCGCACCAAGTCACAGCCAGACTCACGCCTGCAAGTGTTTCTCAGGTCAGATGACAGCAGTGATTCTGACGATGGCAGTGTCGTGAGTGACATGACATCTGGGACAGAGCGGAGCCCTATGATGGGCAGACAAATGCTGCCAGCAGCACCGTAATTACTGCGGTGCTGGCTCCGATAGTGTGAGAAGCCCGCAGCGGACAAAACGCCTGCCACGGGATCCTTTGGTTAAGACAATTAGAGTAATTAAAGGCAGAGACTCGTCCACCTCAACGGGGCCTCTCTGCACTCCTTGGCTACAATGCCGAGACACACAGGTCGCTGGATGGTGCTCCAGGAAAGACTTGAAGCTTACTAGCCCAAGCCATGCCATCCGACCGTTGGCTGCTCCTGATTAGGTGCCGATCCCCCCCGGTGGCTCATGTCGAAGGTAAGGTAGGTGAGATAGGGACCGCCAGCATGGGCGCTCTGATCTCCTTGTTTTTCCACAGATGACCTGGGACTTGGTTGACGTCTCAGTTTGGATGCAGACAACCAGCCAAAAATCTGCTTCCGTTGAGTTTCCGGCAGGTGCAGGTGGGAAGTTGAGAGGCTCACCTGCGCGGGGATCGAAGGCCCAGTATTAAATCTCTTGCCTGGAGAACTCGCGGGCGCAACAATCAAGCCGAGGTCATCCTCTTATGGGTTTCTTTTGTTGCCGATGCAGGCGGTCAAGGTCAACTCCTCAGCTGGGCCGCTGCCAAAGAACATTCATCCCGATCTGAGCTGTTGGTAGCAATCGAGGAGGTTGATCGTGCCAGCTCCCAGCCAGGCAATTGTTTGCTAAGCTGTTGACAGCTGACATTTGTTATAATCTTGAACAGCTTCGGACAGTGGTACCCTCTGCCAGTGCCAGGAAGCTCTTACCAAGTTATGTCCGGAGCACAGGAATACTCCGGCCAACTGGTGGCACAGAAGAACCGCAGAGCCTTGATTCAAGGTGACAGCCCAAGCGCTGGAGCTTGCCCGCGCCTGATGGACCAAAGTGTTCAGAAGCATCAGAACAACAAAGCTCAGAAGGTGTGTCGTCTACATCCACAGCACCTACCGACAAGGATTTTATGCCACATATCGCTTATCGCCTGCGTTTGTAAGTCTGGTTCTCTCTTGCGAGCCGTTGACGAGCTGGCAGGACAGCGTAGCGGGGTTGGAGCCTTGACCCGTGTGTTGAGATTCGAGAGTATGTCAGCCATTATGTTTACGTTATCAAGGTCGGATTCATCCAGACACCAGGAGGAACCACAATTTGTGCAGGGTGCCTGGTGCACCCGTTCGTCGTAATGCGCAGTTTTGGCATTCAGATTCTGCGGCAAGTGTGGCAGAAGTTGAACCCTGTCACGGTTTGCCGCTCGAAAGCCATTCAGGCTTCAGCTGCCAATTAGGTGCTGTAGTTGGGCTCGGGTGCTGGCATGATGCCCTCAAGAACCGCGCGCGTGTCAGCGGGTCTATGCAGTTCAGTCTTCTTGCTGGGTCTGGGAGCTTCAATGCTTCCGAGCAGTTTTGTCGGCCCAGTGCGTGGGCCCAGTTGCACCAGACTAGGAAGTCCAAGTGGGACAGCGAGGCCAACTCGCTCAGTGACAGAGACATCGGCAGGTTCGGCAGGTTCGGCAGGTCCGGCGGGAGGGTCGGTGCTGGGACTGGGCCTGGCCATGACTCTGCTGGCTGGTCTCTCTCGATCGCCTCACCCGCGGCAAGCCGGGCAAGTCCTCGCCCTCCGAGCGGAAGCAGAAGCGAAAGAGGAGGCTGAAGAGCCAGCTGAAGCTGAAGCGGAAGCGCAGGAGTCCGGTGGCCTCATGAAGCAAACCCGAAGTCGGACAACTCGAAGTCATCATGTGTAGATATGTGTAGTCTGTTAAGCACAAGGACGAGACAGAGGACGAGGAGGAGGCAGAGGCAGATGAAGAAGAGTGCCCTGGCTGAGACTCCAATGTGGGCTCTGGCAGCCAGCGACCTTCCCTAGCACAGTCCTGGCTAGTGGACACTTGAGCCTTGTCTGGTGTGTCTAAGTCCAGCATGTTCTCAGAGCCGGTATCCGGTATCCTGCGTACCAGAGGCAGAAGCCCTCGAAATGGAAATGTTTGGATTGCGGCAGCATGCCACAGCCCCAGCTCCGGTGTGTCCACAAGGACGTCTGTGAATCTGCATGGCGCAGCAAGGAATTTTGCGGCCAGCACGGAATGCGACAAGTGTGGGGCTGCGAAGCCCTCGGCAGAAGAAGCCCAGATGATTGAGGAGAGGGACAAGGTGGCAAAGCATGTTTCTGAACATGTCGACGAATTGTTCAAAGATAGGTTATGAAGGTTGTCATGATCGGTTATGAGGTCCCCAGTTCTAAACAAGTACATGCCAGGCAAAAGATGAAGTTGCGAAGGTCATGGATGGATTTCTCAGAATGCAGGCGGCGATTTGTCTTCATCATGTGAACTTGAGAAGAAACCTGCCCCAGGCCGATTTGCAGAATTATCGCAGGAGCCATGACGAGGCGCCATGTGAAACGCCTCATATTCTGCCAACACGAGACGTACCGAGCTGCCCCAATTGCAACCCCGCACACGCACACGTCAATGCCACATTTTGCGGTCAGGCCATGGCGCGAGCAAAAGATCTTGGCAAAGTGGACTGAAACAGTGGAATCACAAGTGAAGTGCTTGGTTTGTTGCAAGCTCTCATTGCTGCATTAAGCCGCAGGATGCTTTGCAGAAGCTGCTTCCGATTACGGATGACATTGAAGCTGCGGTAGCCGAGCCTGAAGGCTGGCGCTGGTTAGCACATGCTCTCGTGGTGCACCTGGAGACACAGTCCGAGGGTTCGTGGAGAGCATGCCAAACAAAAGGTAGACTAGCAGGGCAAGCGTGTGTCGCTCCTCTAAGTATGCGGTCAAGCAATTCGAGAACCCGCCGCGATTCAAGCATTGCCGTCTAAGCATGCGTGATTGAACTAAGCACGCGCGCATGATTAGAGCCCCTTCCCCCTTTAGCACAAAAAACGTTCAAGGGTGGTTCAAGAAGGTTTGGTGGTTAGGGGTCGTGTTTTTTAGGGTTTAGCTTCTTGGTGCGAAGCACATGGTGTTGGACTCTGAAATCGGGTTGAGTTCGGCTCTGAGGTTTCAGGGTGTGTAGGGGTTAGGTCTTGTAAGCTGTCTGCGGAGGTTTTAGGTTTTGGGGCTTCTGGGCAATGCAGTGTCCAAAAATTTCCAGTGCACGACTCCGGTACGCACATGCGGTTCGAAATGCAAACCTCCCTTTTCGTCCGCACATGGCCCAGCATCCCAACCCTGACAAATCACGATGTCACCGTGTTTGAATGAAGGTTTTCTTCTCTGTTGAGTATGTAGTGGTCTTGCAGCCATCATCTGTCTTCGAACATTGTGTGAAAATCTTGCTTCAGCAGGATCGGCTTGGCTTTGGGTAGGGTCTGTAATAACAGTCTGCATGTCACCTCAGCAGGCCCCCCAAAGCTAATCCGCCCGAAGATGCTTTGCAGCAGGCATGGATGCCAAAGACAAGGTGCGGGCAGGAATATAGCTGCAGCATCGCCGGAAAGTGCAGCACACCGTCAGCCTTCCGAGTGTCATTGCAGCGGTCTAGTCCAGTGCAGGCGATATTTGATTCCTACTCGCTTCTGTTCCGGAAGATTGGTGATGTGTGGACCAAGTTTGGGGTGGACACGAGCTTCGGCTTGATTCAGCTTTAGAAACAAATTCAATGACTTATATATCCAGTGGTTTGTATGCGGCGCATATCTTCAACCCACCCAATCGACCTAATGCTTGCCCCTGGCTGCCTACCTAGCTGCTTGAGCACGTTGATCTCAGGCTGACCGTCGCTGCTGGTGACATGTATGACGAGGATGCTCATGAGGTCGTGACAGCCACAGCATTGGAGACAGGAATGGTCCGGAGAACTCCTTGGCCTTGGCTTGTGGTGCAATTTGCAGACGGCTGCAATGCTTGATGCCGAGGTGGAGGAGCGAGAACCCACAGACGGCCAAGCATCGGGAACAATTATCGAGGTTGTGACACTCTGCTGTGAGAAGTTTCAGATTCAGATGCCACTTGCTGTGCTGTAGGAGCACCCACTCCTGGTTGCAATGCATCAGCAAAGCCCCAGGAAACCTGGTTTCTCTTGTGATGGCAAAGTGGTGATCTCCCCGCAGGTGCCCCGCAGCAGCAAGCTATATATTTGGACGATGACTGAAATCTATGCAACGCAGGTGATCATCGCTTCGTCTTCGTCTGCAGAGGTCTCGGTCGTGCTTGATTTGTAGAAGGTGTGTTTGTAAAAGTCAACATGGTCGATCGGGCAGGCAGAAGAAGCTCCGGAAGAAGCTTGCCAGCAAAGTAGCCCTGTAGCTGTCTCGGGCTAGCAAGAGCCAGAGCATGGGGAAATGCCACTGCACCCAAGGAGGCTGAAGCCGCCGCGTGATGCTGCTTATATTCGTTACTGCTTACTTTTCATTCTCCTGTTTTCAGCCCGCAGCATGGCAACGACACCTGTCGCATCGCATTGCAAGGAGGCGATGTGTCTACGAGCCAAACCAGGCTTCACAAAATTGTGCTTAGCAATATGCTGTTGCTGCGTTTCTTTTCATTTCTTCAGACGCAGCTACCGGTACAACGTGGCAACTTCGGGAAGTGCAATGGACCTATGTGCATGTATCTCAAAAGCCTTTGTAGACGGCTGCCCTCATGCTGCAGGGTTTTTCATGCCTACCGTTTTGTTTTCACTTCTTCTGTCGGACCACTGCTAACTCCTGATATTGAGCCGGTGGCTGCTTCTGGGTACTGCAGGACACCATGTGAAGCATAGACTTTCGAGATCTGCAGCAGAGGTCCGTTGTTGAACAACGCAGAAACAGCTCGCAAGATTGCGCGTTTTCATGTGCACCATGAGGGCTTGAGCCGGGAAGTGTGAGCATTGTCATCGTCGCACCGCATGCTGTTTTGTCTGCCGAAATTCGCTTCAAGTTTGCAGTTCCCTGCAAGCTTCCACCATGCGGTGCTATTCTTACGACTGGACGAGACCATGAAGGCTTCTGTAAGTCTGATTTGGCTCGTGGCATGGGCTAAGGTCGCATGGGCGGCTGCAGCTGGCAATGCTGAGAAGGCCCGAGACTTGTGCGTCTCTGCCCGACCCATGCGCAGCTCAGAGATGGCGTTCTCACACTTAGAGTCGGCTATGGCATCTAATGAGGTTATGTTTGTGGGCGGCAGTTCTGGGACTTGCCAGATGCACAAACGACACGGAGCTGCATCAGTAGAATAGAAACCTCGTTTCGGTAAAGTTTTGTGCAGGCCGTTGCGGACATGTTGCAGTCCTGTCAGCAATATAACCCGCACCTGTTCAAGATGCTTCAGGTGTCTGTGGGCATTACTTTGCCGACTGTCAACACCACCAACACAGCAGCAGCAGTGTCAAAGGGGGGCATTGCGGCAGCTGCTGCCGAAGCGTCCGGAGCCAGCAAGGACGAGGTGATCCAAAATGCTGCAATGATAGCGGGGCAAGCAGCCGCAGAAGATGCACGAACTGCCGGAGAGCCAGAAGTACGAGTGGAAGCACAGGCTGCAAATGCAGCTCAAGCCGCCGCTCTCAGGGCTGGGGCGACTGGAAATGAGGCGGCGGAGGCTGGTGGTGAGACAGCAGTACTGGTGGCTGGGCAGGCCGACCGTCCAACTGATAAGTGTTAGTCATGTGCAACCTTCACAAATGATGCAATGGTACATGCATTGACGATGCCGAGGTGAGTGCACCACCGCTACTGCTTGCAGATGCTTTTTCCATAGTCAACGGAACCCATTGCTTGAACTGGTGGGGCATCTTGCCTCAACCATGCCCACTTTCTCGTCCGTGATTTCGTCATATCCAATCGTACCACAGACTCGTTAGGCGACGGCTGCGCTGCCATCACGGATCATGATGCGTGCTTGAGCTCTCGAGATGGTGGTGATCTTGCAGAGCAGCATGGTGAGCACTTGGAGCTTTGTTGAGCCTTGGGGGTAACCGCGTCGGCCGTCAAATGCTTATGAAGTAATTCCCAGGATCAATGGAGTCAAAGTGTTTGGGGAGCCTTGCGTTTGGTGCGGCGGTGAGAAGTGTGGCGTGGCACCCTCAGCCTTGCAAGACCAGCTTCAGTAGGTGCAGGCGATTCTCCTGCACAGGCCACCGATTCACTCTGTGTTCCGCGAAATGAAGGAAGCACTCTGCATTCCGGCATGGAGGTGGCATCTTGCACAGGCTGGACTTTGCAAGAGCGGAGAGCCGCGTGTGGACTAACTGCATGTACGTGGCTAGAGGCTAGCCTTCTCAGGTTAGGGTGTGGCACACGGCGAATCCAACGCACGGGTTGGCAGCAGGGTCCAGAGAACCGAGTCTGCCAGCTAGCGTCAGAGAAGTGGATGCAACAGAAAAGTCTACGAGCAACGAGGATATGATGAATACTCCGGTCATGTACGGCCTGAACAGCCGAGTATGCAAGAAAACCCAAGTACTTTGTGATCGTTGGGGTTGCATGTCAGTATACGCTCGCGGAAAGCAATGGTCCAAGAAGGGCAACTCGAGTTTGGTTATGTATCACTACACGGTCCGCTGTAAGGTGCGGTGTCTGAGGAAGCAGGTTGACGGCCCAACGTGCGACAGTAGGCATGTCGAGATTAATCATTTTTGTTCATCTGTTTGTCTATGTGTGTGCCAAAGGGCTGCCATTCGTGCTCATCATCATTCACTCCGCATCCTCAACATCAGATTTGTCATCCATATCACTACCATCGTCACCCCCTGTTGAGGTTATAGACTATAGAGGTTTCGGTTTGGAGAATCGATTGTTTCTAGCAAGCAGTCACACACTTTGGGGTTGTGCAGCCGGCTTTTCGTACCCGACAACTCACTCCTTGGCTTCTGGGCCGGCCATCCATTCCAGAGTATTTGCTTTTTGGGTTGCAACCAGTGCCCGCTTCAGGGTACAGAGTGTTTCGCAGCCCATTGACAACTTGCAGGTTGTGGGCTTATTCGGTCCCACTCACTCTTTTATACTCTTTTCCTCACTTTGAGGCTTCGAAGTTGAGTCACCCCTTTTCGTTGCCACCGAGTCGCTCGTGTGAGGGTTCTGGGCTTGCCACCCGTGAAAGCCTGTTAGGGTTTAGCTTTTCTGGGAAAGTCAATGCTCTTAGGGCTCTGGGAATGTGGCAGCCTGTGGCCTTCTTAAGGTTTAGGGTGTTCACAGCGGTTGAATTTTTTGAAGGTTCGGGGTTTGGGAACCATTTTATTGCTGTTACTGTCTGTGGGGCATAGAGTAGTGAAATCTTGGCAACCTGTTAAGGTTTTGGGTTTCTGCACGCGAGGCACTTTCTTTGGTGGCGAGTTCACGAAGTATAATCCACAATTTGCATTTTGTGCAGCATTCCAAATACTGCAGACGCGGACAACTTGATCAAACCAATTGGCATTTTGACGAAGTGCCGCGTTTGCCACGTTCATTCTCTCATGCTGGTCGTCACGATGATGACAAGTGGCTTGGGCTGTCGGCACAGTGGTAGTGGTAGTTGTTGTAGCGGTAGTGGTAGTGGTAGTTGTAGTGTAGTGGTGGTCGTTGTCGTAGTCGTAGTCGTCGAAATGGTCGCAATTTCAATGAATATGTTGCGGAGTCATATGAGCTTTAGTAGCAGTAGCAATAGAAATATTGGTCGATGTTTGGAGCGGTGGCGGTGGGGTGTGGTGGTGGGGATGCACATGGAGAGGACAGGGGGGTTCACGCGAGATGGTGGGTGGCGCCACAAGGCGAACTTAAGAGCAACCAAGCGTATGCAACCTTCCATACTGGTTGCTCGAAAGACTGGGGTAGTGGCAGTGCCAGCCCGGGCATACCACAGAATAATCTCTCGTAGATGTGGTCAGCTGGCTGGGTGGTCGATTCGGGCGCCGAGCCGAGAACTTGAAGAGTCGAACCCTCAAAAAGTGCATGCAACAAAGCTTGCATGATGCTTCTTGGCACCAGGTGGAAGCGGATTGAGCTTGCAGCCTAAAGATTGGAATTCTGCGGAGTGCGGAGTGCGGCGTTGCAAGCTCAGAAGCCGAATTCCTGCCGCCTCTCAAGGCGAGACTTCTGCGGCTCAGTGGAGTGAAATTCCCGTCACTTGGTTTAAGCAGAGGGTTCTTTCATGAGGGCACGAGGGAGTTGGCTTTTCGGACCTTGCACAGGCCAGCCTGAAAGCCGGTGGATTTCCCCAACGGGAGCTTTTCTTTGTGTCTCCTAGCCGCACGATGTAGCACGTAAAGGCCGAGAGCATGGCATTCTGACACGTGCTGGTTTTTGCTTGGGTGGTTTTCATCGTCGCCAGGCTTGAGCTTGTTACTGTTGGCTTAGGCCGAAGAAGAGTCAGAGTGGGGCAGGAAAAGCGGCAGGCACTCAGAAATGTGGCCTTCATCATGTGCTAGCGGCTCAATGGCCTGTACATGTGTCTCGGAAGGTGGTGCTTGTCGGGGCGCATCAGCCGAGGATGCCAGTGGCTAGCCGAGCAAGCTTCTTCCGAATCCTTTGGGGCTCATAGTTGGCCGACTAACTCAAGTGCCAGTCCTGTTTGTCGTGTTGCATCCCGAAGGCAACTTGGACCCAACGAAACGTGTCTTGGATGCACAAGTGCTCACGAAGACAGTGTTCGGCATTGTGGGGTACGACCCTTGAGGAAACTACTATGCTACCTGGACAGCCGCCACCTTGAAGGAATGCCTAGAGATTTGCAGCTGGAAGCAGGACGAGAGATTGCAAGGGCGGCTGGAATCGTTTGTCCCGTGAGAGAACGGCATGGCTTTGGCACCGGTAGCAAGGAGGTTGAAGCCTGTAGTCGGGTAGGTCAGCGAAAGCGTCTATGCTTCCAGCGGTGCCACGTTCAGGACTGCACTGGTGTGGAGTTCTCCCAAAACCATTCCTACTGCGAGGCTGAAATCAGCATAGCATGCGCAATTTGCTAATTGAATTGGGTTTCAGCGACGGAGACTGCTGGCTCAGTTGAGGTCTGGAATGTCCCGATCCATTTCACAGATCCTACTGCTGGTATCTACGAGTGTTACGTCGCATATCCGGAGTCGGGGCAGCCAGATGGGATCAAATGGCGAGCCTCAGGTGGATTGTCCACAGAGAGCATCGCGGAGCCAACATCCTCCAACCTGACACTGGAAGTGGTTCTGGGAGCAGTGATCTTGCTGGGGATTGTGGTGGCGATCCTGTTCGCATGTAGAAGGTGGAAGAAGACTCCGAGGAAAGCCAAAGCAGAGGCTGCCAGAAAGAGAGGATTAGACATCGACCAGCATGCAGGCGATGCAGTGGGTTCAGGTGATGAGATGCAGCCCTTAGTGAACGGGGCGTTTGATTACTCATCTCCCACGAGTGTCCGACTCAGTCGTTCTCAACGAGAACTTTGTCATGCAAGCTGAGCGTACGGTTGGGAAGGGTGTGCCATGTTTCGCCATGTCTGTATGCTGTGAAGTCTTGAGGTAGCCTCGCGTCAGGGTATGGGGGATCCGCTTGGAACCAATCTTCGCGGCTTGGTTGCGTTTGACAACCACTCGGCCCCTTTCGTCAGACGTAAAGGTTGCCCGTGTTGGCTTGCCAGACATTTGGCATCTGTAGTTGAACCTTGGCTTGTCTCCTTGGTTCCCCAATGTCTGTACCTGCTGGTGCTGCAGCTTACTGAATCAGTTCGTGATGCACAAGACTTTTGATTAAGGCCATTCTCTTTTGCGCCATCCGGATCGCAAGCTGGGCAGGCTGCCTATGAGCCCTTGGCTCAGGGCGGCCAGCCAATGGACCCTTACAGAGATCCCCAAGCTGGAAGCCAAACCACCTACCTTCAGCAATTGCGGCAGTGGTTGCAGCTTCGTTGCACACGGAGGCTTGTTTGTAGACTGCCTCAATGGAGAAGGTGGCTAGCATGTCGAGCTTTGCTCACAATAGTATCCGAGGCAAGACTACGAAGCTTACCAGCATTTGATCGTTGGATAGCCACAAGGCAGAGTGCTTGGATTCCTGCCCTGACCACAAGTCGTCGAAGGAAGCGGCACGGTTTCGCGAGCTGGCACAGCTGCAGGCAAATGCACAGGCTGGTGTTGAAAGCCACATTTCTTCACATGGTGCGCCCGTTCTGATGGCATTTGCACATCGAGCAGGCTCGGTTTGGCTACGCCGACGGGGTGGCTGGCGGTAGTGGTGTGCCTGCAAACTTGTAGGATGCATCCCGATTAATTAAGAGCGACAATGGTAAGTAGCCGGCCAACGTGCCAGTGCTAGATGTAATCTACATGTGGTTTCGGACAAGATGCTGCCAAAGGGCAGCCTCTTGTGGAATCCGTGGGCACCAGCCTCCCGTTTCACTCTGACGACCAGGAGCAGTCAGTGCAAAACAACGGCCGCGTCTATGCGCCTGCAGCAACCCTCAAGCATCATCCCGGAAGTTTTCCACGACTGGCACAGGATCAGGCAGCTCCAGATCCCAAGTTGTGGGTTGTTCTGGAGGTCTTTGCATCGAGTCGGCTGCCTTTGCTGTCCGGACATGGCAGCGCTTTGAGGCCGCGACCCCTGACGCAAGAAGAAAGACAGCTGGCATGGCAAGGAACTTAAGACGCAAAGACGGTGAGACCAAAGAGACCATCCGAGACCCCAGAGGTGCTGTTGCTAAGGACGGCTGCCAACTTCTTCGACGCTGTGTCCGAACAGGTTGCGATGCCTTCACATCGTGAGACTGTATGTGAGATAGTGCGTTCATGCGAGAAGCCAGCACTACGGCAGTCGGTCTCGAATGGTTCAGGCCAGCCCAGTTGCGTTGTGGATTCTTGGGCCATCCTCGGTTGGCAAGTCCACGATAACTGCTGGATGCCTGGCATGCAAAAGCACCGCCGCGATCTGATCCATTCTTAGCTACCTTCGGTTTAAGGTTGACGTCGCTCCGTCCTTTGGAATACTTCGTGCAGGCCCGGACCTGCTAGTTTAAAAGAAGCCGTGGACCCTTGCGGCCCTTGCGTGCCAAGGCTGGGTGGCATCCGAGCACCAAACTGACCGCAGGCCAAAAGCAAAGCTGTGCTAAAGCCTCAGCGGTTTTCAGACCACGTGATGCATGCGAGCTCAGGAGACAGCTTGATGCCGTCGTAGTTGATGGCGAGTGCCTTCCCTCCTGCGAGCTCGGAAATTGACAAAGCAGAACTTTCCGTGGCATTCATGCTGTCCGCATTCATGATGAGATGCTCCTCTGACAGGTACATGCGCGAAGCGCACGGGGTTTGGCAGGCTTGGGTTGGAACTGATGATTGGCGCTCTGCTTACCCCGTGCCAAGCTCAGCTTTTACTTCCACTTGTCAAGAGAGTGTGATAGAGAAAAGGTGACACGCAGCATATCTGCAGGCATTGAAATCGTTCATCAACACAGAGAAGGACCCCATCGAGTAGACGTGATGAAATTCGGAGTGGCAGCATGAAGCGACTCCTACATACATTGTCTGTGCAGGACGACATGTGTGCTGAGGCGGCCACGGCCTTGATCATACTTGACTCAGTTGATTAAACTTGCTGTGGTTTCTGGCTTGTCATGTTGTGATGGCGGTTGTGCTCAGGTGCGCTGCCGCAAGAATTTGGTCATTCCTCAGACGGCCCTGAAGCTGCCCAAGGCACGCGTAGCCGCACAGAGTTATTGCGTCGTCTGCTTCAGCGACAAACCCGATCCATATAAGTCCGGCTTTACCCAGATGGCTTTTCATTCGCCTGCAGTTCGTGCGCCCCCCTCTCCCTGGCCGCTCCATCCATAGGCACTGGCTGAAATGGAAGACCTCAAGAGCCGCAGCAAGCTCGGGCATCAAGATGTTTGAGCAGCTGTTGTGTATTCAAGATCTTGTTTTCAGGCGGGTACACGAATCACGTCCTGGCCGTGGTAGCTCCTCTACCTGAATGCGAAAGACGAGGGCATCACAGCTAAACATACGACTGCAGGTTGCGTCTCCGTAATAACTCGTGCGCATCTTTCACTAACAACGTGTGCGGGTAAGGCAGAAGCGAGAGCTTACCACCGGTAAGCGCTACCAGCCGGCCGAGCCGCAACCCAATTTTTTTGAGCCAAGATTCCAAGTCGGCATTTCAATTGTCCAGCGAAAGTTAGCGGCCCACCCGAGTTTCACAAAGATACACTGGCCCGAGCTGTGAGGTTTAACCAGTCCATATCGGCAATACCTCCGCTGATTGCAGCCAGCAATGGCCGCTTCAGAATTGTACGGCCCTTACCTGCTCTGGGCAGAGCCTGCTATCTTTGCAAAGTCAATAAGTTGAACAGGAACAAATGTCAAACAATTCGGAGATCGAGCTCGCAAGTTACCGGTCAGAGCCGAAAGCGTGAGTGCGAAGATGGATGGCGTTTGTGCGGCTTGTACTCTGTGTCGGAAAATAGCATTTAGAGTACGACGACACTACTTGTGTTGACCTCGGGTGAAGAGCTACACAAGGACGCAGAAAGACAGTTTGCCAAGACAAAGCAGCAGCAGTAGCAGCAGTAGTAGTAGTAGTAGTAGTAGTAGGAGCAGGCGTTGTTGTTGTTGTTGTCGTTGTCGCTGTCGTCGTCGTCGTCGTCGTCCTCGTCGTCGTCGTCGTCGTTGTTGTTGTTGTTGTTCTTGTTGTTGTCGTCGTTGTTGCTATTGCTGTCGTCGTTGTTGTTGTTGTTGTTGCTGCTGTTGTTGTTGTTGTTGTCGTGGTTGTTGTTGTTGTTGTCGTTGTTGTTGTCTCTGTCGTTGTCGTTGTCGTTGTTGTGGTGGTGGTTGCTGCTGCTGTTGTAGTTGTTGCGCTTGTTGTCGTTGTTGTTGCTGCTGCTGTTGGTGTTGTTGTCGTTCTTCTGGTCGTTGCTGTTGTCGTTGGTGCTGTGGTTGTTGCTGCTGCTGCTGCTGCTGCTGCTGCTACTGCTGCTGCTGTTGTTGTTGTTGTTGTTAATGCTGCTCGTCTTCTTGTTGTTGTTGTTGTCGTCGTGCTTGTTGTTGTTGCTGTTGCTGCTCACTGCCGCTGCCGCTGTTGCTGTGGGCGATTGTCGTGGAGGTTTATCGTGATTGTCGGTTGCTGTTGTTGTTGTCGGTGCTGCCGCTGCCATTGCTGCTGTCGCTGGTGTTGGTGTTGATGTTGCCGCTGGTGCTGGTGCTGCCGCTGCCATTGCTGTTGTCGCTGGTGTTGGTGTTGATGTTGCCGCTGGTGGTGGTGGTGGTGGTGGTGGTGCTGGTGGTGCTGGTGGTGCTGGTGACGTCGTTGTTTATGAAAGCCTCGTAATGTTTAGACTCCTATCAGCAAACATCCAGCACAGCATGCTACGGGTATTTAGGGTGGAGGGTTCAGGGTTTAGGGCCATTGGAATGGCAGGATTAGGCAACCAACCCTAGGAACGTGTCCCAAAATCTAGCCTACCTCAGTCCTGCGCCAAGACAACATGCTAAGGATTTGTAGGGTGTATAAGGATATAAGCTTCAGGATTTAGGATATTTAGGACCCTTAGGAAATGGAATGGGAGGCTTAGGCCAGAAGTACCAGGAACGTCTCCGAAAATCTAGTACCTCAGCCTGCAATCCTAGGGAGCTTTAGGGAGTAATCGCTTCAGATAAACTTATAACTTACGAGAGAGGATGGACCGTACAATAATCTTCCTAGGAATGAGAGAAGCTGCACCAGCCCACATGTTTGCGCTGCGAATGCCCTCTCACTTCTTGCTCTTCTTGGCTTCCTTGCCCGCCTTCGAATCCTCCCCTCCACGCTTGCTGCCGGTGTTGAACATGCTCGGCGTCGTCTTTGCCAAAGGCTTGCTCTCATCGGGATTCGGCTGAGGCGCCGTCGCATCGATCTCCGCGGATGCTGCAGCTGCAGCCAACTTCGCAGCGGCCTGCTTCTCTTCCTCGAGCTTCTCTGCGGCCAACTTCGCAGCGGCCTGCTTCTCTTCCTCGAGCTTGTCTGCGGCCAACTTCGCAGCGGCTTGCTTCTTTGCTGCGGCATCCGCAGCCAACTTTGCCGCGGCCTGCTTCTCTTCCTCCAGCTTGTCGGCAGCCATTTGCGCAGCGGCCTGCTTCTCTTGCTCGCGCTCCTGCTCGCGCTTCTTTGTGTCTTCCTGCTCTGCGAGATGCTTGTCGGCCGCCAGCATCTCAGCGGCACGCTTCTTCTCTTCCGCCATGGCCTGCTGCAGCTTCTCTGCTTCCCGCTGCTCCACAGCCTTCTTTTCTGCTTCGAGCTTTGCCAGCAGTGCGGACTCCTGCTCAGCTTTCTGCTGAGCGGCGATCTTCTCTGCATTCTCTTTCTGGATCTGCTGCTTGAAGTCATCAAGCTTCTTCTGATTCTCGGCCGCCAAGCGTGCCTTGTACTGCTCGAGCGTCTCGGAGTTCTCGGTCTCAGTCTGGGCGTCAGGCAGAGGCTTCGGATCCGGCTTCTTGGTGGTGTCTGCGGGGCGAAACTTCAACTTGGACACCCAGCATGTAGCACTCGGCACAGCGGTGCTGGCCACGTACACGTCGCCCTGGTGCTTGCCCTGAAAGGATATTATGGCAGTGTTTGGGAAGGCGAAGTTGATCAAGGTGACTGTTCGGAAACACAGCGACAACAACAATCATTATACGGCAGCAGCAACAACAGCAGCAATGCCTTGCATCATCCATCAACATGACCGACGACTACAACGACAGCAGCAGCGACAGCAACCACGGCAACGGCCACAGCAAAGGCAACGGCGACGGCAGCAACAGCAACAACAAGAGCAACAGCATCAGACAGCATCGGCCGGCGCAGCAACAACAACAACAACAACAGCAGCAGCAGCAGCAGCAACATCAGCAACAACGACAACAACAGCAGCAACAGCAGCCACAACAAGAACAACAACAACTACCTCATTAGCACCCTCATCCTCATTAACATCAATGAATCACCAACACCAGCGGCAACATTATCAACAAAACAGCGGTATGACAGCTGCCATGATAATCGTGTTGGCTTTACTACTTACAATGGCTTCGGCTTTTCATAGACAGAATGACAAAGACACAGACAGAGAGAGGGAGGAGTCGATATCGTAGTGATGGCCTTCGTGCACTCGTTGAGCGACCAGTCCGTGATGCCGGCCTGGAGATCTGCCATCTCATGCCCGTCCTCGGTCACGACTGCAAAGTTCTTGTCGCCCAAGTGCTTCAACACGAAGCCGCAAACTGCTCCCTCGGATGTCTGCGGAGCCGGGTTGGCCCAACCCATAAACGTGCTAGTGATCATTCGGGTGCAGGGAGTAGTGTTTACAGTTCATCTATCTTGTTATGGTTTTTTAATTTTGGAGAACTAGGAATTGGCATTGAGCATCAACGCTAGGAACTTCTCTCTATGTTTCAATTGAATCAGTTCCCAGAAATGTGCAAACATCCAGCACATCAACGTGCCAGGGGTTTTCAGGGTTTCGTGTATAGTATACGACTATGAAGGCCTCGAGAAGAAGCCCAAGGAACATCTCCGGAACACGATTGCTGCACTACAATGCACTAGTTTTCCTTTCAGTGCATGGCAGTGCAACAAGTATTCAGATTTCGAGTTTAGGCCCATTGGGCATTGTCGGTGGACTACATTACATACCTCAACACCAATACAACCGGCTATGATTTTCTGGGCTGTAGTGCTTGGTGCTAAGGCTGAGAACCATTAAGCCTGACACCTTAGGAACGTCTCCGAAAATCTAGCCTGCATTGCATCAGCCGCCAACACCAGCAATTTAATTTGCAAACATCGAACACAACATGCTGGGGATTTTAAGGGTGTATACATAGGGGTGTAAGGTTAAGTAAGGGTCTAGGATATTTAATTAGGAACTGCAATGGCAGGCAGGCTTAGTAACCTCGGCCAAAAGCCCGGAAATCTAGGACCTCAGCGACAATGACAATTATTGCCCAAGCAACATCACTCTCATCACTGTCCGAATCCTCTGGCGGCGGAGGCAACGCGCCTGCCTCTTTCTCCGGCTGCTCCAGCGGCGGAGGCGGGGGCACGCGAGGGCGCCCACCCGCAATGGCAGGGCCTGCATTGTGTGAGGATGGATGGTTGTACGTAGGATTCAGTGTGGCTTCACACGATGTCACATTGTGCGAGATTCGAAGAGCAATGCTCTGATGCCGAGAAATATATACGAAAAGTCCAATATAACGTGCTAGGATTTAAAGGAAGTAGCATTGCAGCCTCCGACCGCGAACCCGGCACCATTATAGGAACTAGAATGGCAGGCTTAGGCCACTGACCCTAGCAACGCCTCCGAAAATCTAGCCTAGCCCTAGCCCCCCCCCCCAACCCAGAAATATGCAAACCTCCAGGGATTTTATTGGTATAGTATAGGGTTTAGAATAATACTAGGACAGGACCGTCTTAGGTTAGGAACTATGGAAGGGCAGGCCTATAATAATACTGGGAAACACTCTGAAAATCAGCCGCCAACCGCGCACTGTGCAACGATCCGACACAGCAAGCTAGGGATCTTCTTTATCTTTAGGGTGTGTGGTCTTCAGGTGGACGACATTTAAAATTTAGGACCATTAGGAATTGGAATACCAGGCTTTCGCCACCAACCCTAGCAACGTCTCCGGAAATCTAGCCAAGCCTACACCCCCGCCCAAGCCAGAAACACGCAATCATCCAACACAACATGCTATGGGGCTTTTTTTGGGTTGTACAGCATAAGAGAGCCATTAGGAATTGGAATGGCAGGCTAAGGCCCAGGACCCTAGGACTTCATGGGGAGTAGAGAGAGTCGGCCCCCTTAGGAATTAGAATGGCAGGCGAAGGCCCAAAACCTTGAATTTTATAGGCAGTAGAGAGAGTCTAAGACCCCTTAGGAATTGAAATGGCAGGCTAAGGAACGCTACGCAAGCCGCCAAACCCTGAAATTCCGTAAAGAAACAGCATAACCAACTCAACCCTTGCCTTTGGTGCCCATCCCAGGAAGGAAGCCGACTGGAGCATCTACGGCTGCTGACTTGGCCGATGGTGCAGGCGCTGGCAAAGGCAAGCGTGCTGAGCTCGATGGTGCAGGTGGGCCCGCCGCCTCGGTGTCAGAGGTCTTGTTGAAGAACGATACGCAGTACCACGAAGTCGTGCCATCAGACACAAACGGCACATTCTCATGATCCTTGTGAATCGTGGGTGAGATTTTCTTGCCTTTCTCCGGGGTCGGGAGCCACCGGGTGTGCTCCCCGCAGGCCAAGTACTGCCTTCCGGAGGCCTCGTCCGAGTGCACAGAGAACGACACAGTCGCGGACAGGAGGCGTTCGGTGATCTCAAGCATTTCCGCAAGCGTCTTCCCCTGAGCAGGCTTTCGGAGCTTCGCATACTCATCCAGCAAGAATTGCTGGATCTCACTCTTCGTCTGCCTTAGCGGAATGCAGTTTCGAGGGTTTGCGGTAAAGAATCAACATAAGCTCGCCGAAATCTGATGCGATCACGTGGCCCCTGCGGTCGTGCTCCTGGGGGCTGTCTAAACAGCCCCCAAAACAGGCGGCGTAGAGTTCTGGAGGGAACCTGCTCCGTAACGGCTTTCCGAAAGCCCACGGGTTCCGCCGCTTCAAGGTAATCGCGCAAGTGACATTCCTGATCGATTGTCCATCTCAGAGAAAAAAAATGCATCGCCAATGCAGCTGAGATTCTGGAGTGGATCGCCATGAAGTGTATTTCATGACCTTGCCCTTGCCGCGGCGGCTGCTCTTAGTCTTGGCGCTCTTTGTTGAGCGTGCCTTTGCCCTGCCTTTGCCCTTCTTTGGTTTCGACCGCTTGGATCGAGGGCTCTCTGAGGAGGAATCCTCCTCTTCGGACTCCTCAATCTCCTGGTCGAGGTCGAAGAAATCCAGCTCACAGGCCATGCTGTGACGCTGCAAAATGTTACAACGAATCAAGATTCAGGCTTGCAAGCAAATGCGGCTGAAATCGACTGGCATCTCATGCACTGTATCATCGCAATCGCACCTGCCCATCTACAACTCTTGGCAACCCTTGCTGAACAGCTTTCGCCAATTTGTTCTGTCACGACATAAGCTGTAAAAAGGTCTTTCTCGACTATTCCCTACACGCAGCTCCCCACATGTTGCCGGAGCCTGACTCCAGCAATCTGTTCCAGGGCACCTGTGCACCTAGGGACGCAAAGGCGCAAAACAGGACAATGCTAAAAGTTGAGCCACCGCAACCGACGGGAAATGCATGGCATTTCCGGCAAGTTCAGAGGCACGCAGACAGTCACGCATGGGTACTGGTGCTGGGCAACCCATAGCATCTGCCATATCCGCACTCACAGGCCACCCCAATGTTGCCAGCCGCTCGCGTGCCACCATCCAGCGGTTCCGAGAAGGAAACCACAACTTGCCGGAGCGGGAGTTCAATCTCAGAGTTGGGACTCGTCGGCTGATTGCACTCCAATTCAGAGTGTAAGAAGGGTTGTCCCCCAAGAAACATACCAGGTTTCTGTCCGTTGCTGCCGGGACCTTGAAACGAGCCAAGTAAGCCGCCTCGTACTGCTCCAGCGCACGTCTCTCTCGGGGGTTCAACAGTGGCCTCAGGTCCATGCTATCCCCCAAGACGACAGACACAGGTTCCTCTCTGTCACTGCTTCTCTGCTGATTGACAACTTGCATCGCCTCCAGAAAGATCTCCAAGTTGTCAGCTAACAAGTAGTCCTGTGGCTGGGTCCGCACTTTGCCTCGCATCTTGCGCCCAATCCTGTGGAGCACAGCCTCGGGGTCCTGCTGACACGAGGTGGTATCCTGCCTGGAGGCTATGACATAGGTCCTGTCTCGTGCGGCGCCAGCGTGCCCGGTCTGGTCGTTGCTGAAGAAGAGTTGGTAGAAGTCGTACCCACTGTGAGTTTCTTCCACCATACCCATGTCGAGTTCCTCGGTTCTGCTACACGAAAGGTAATGCGATCATTGTGCTGTTACAAGGAACATACTCCGAGCTGCCAAGGAACCGGTGTGCACTCGATCACGAAAAGCGGTATCTTCTTGCTCTCAACGAACTTTCCGTGGGTCATGTAGACGGTGTTGGTCGAGCCATCACGTTTCGCCTGCAGACCGGCTCGAGACATGTCTGTACAAGGTAGACCGGAGCATCCAAAGTCGGCGTACGGCACGGAAACATGTCCCCCACACCATTCACAGTGTTGTCGTTCCACAAAGCAGCTTCCTAGAATCCTGCGCTCCTTCTGTACATAAGAGGCGCTGCTGCCTGCCAGCAGCACTTCCTGTGGACCGTTCAGAGACATGATATCCTTGAACAGATGAGGCTTGGGACGGTCGGCTTCCAAAACGGAATTGCACCAAAGGTGATTGTCTGCCAAGATCTGGGCACACTTGGGATTCCTTTCCTTGGCAGCCGAATCAATGGACCGTCAACGCATGCTTCACTTTAGGTTGCAGAAGTGACAACGACAATGTGTATGGGCACCTGACACCTGAAACAATGCCAAGGTTCCCAAAGGGCAACGGTGTCAATGTGCATTTGGAATGGACTTCGCTTGTCGGGGCTATTGTTTACAGTTCGTTCAAGCATAGCTCGAGCTGCTTCAGCGGTACCCACACCGCTGCAGAAACTGAACGCGGTCCTGGCACGCGCCAGCCAGGACTCCTGCAGGGCAGTATGTTATGAACAGGGTCGGATAGGTGCTTGTGCGACACATAACATACCTTCCCAAGCTACGCGCCCTCTCTCCTGCAGCTGTGGATGCATCTGCTTGATGACCTCCCATGCAACCTCTATGGATTTGCAGGCTCGCTCAAGCCGGCTTCTGCTTGGTTCCTGCAAGCTCAAATGGCAGTGGCTCGCAGCGCAGGAGCCTACACAAGAAATAAAACTTCATGCTGCAAATACTCAAATGTTGGAGGCGGGGTGTAGGATAATCCGTCGGTCCTCCTGGGAGGATGATTGAGAGAAAGGCAAAGTTTGTGTCGAAGCAGTCTGGGAAATCAGCCCGGACACCGCGCTGCCGGTGCTCGCAGAATCATCAACATCGAACCGCAGCAGGGTGCCCATTTGTCCATTGACAAATGGAGCAGACAGCTCTAGCACTAGCTGCTGTTAGTTTCTGACTTCTAAGTTCTAGTATCTACGCAAAAAGTTCATCGCACTTCCGACAATACACGACTTCGAGTTAAAGCCTGCAGCAATCACACATATGAGGTCGCTATGGCATGTTCCTGGCATTGCACACAACACCTCCGAACCACCGGCAATCACAAGAACTCTCTCCCTCTTGCTCGACACCGGGCCAAGCTACCATTGGCCGACCATATGCAACCTTGTGTTGATGGCAACCTTAGACGACAAGGAAAGCGCATCTCAGTGCAATTTCTTCAGTTTGAGGAGTGAAAACTCGAGTCCGTCGATGCGCCAAGTGGCTATACCACACAAATCCTTCAACGGGGGCCTTGCCCAAAGCAGTTCCATCGAACGAGACCTAGGTCGAAGAACGCCACAATCACAATCCAGCAGCATGCTGTGGCAATGTCCAATTATAAGACAAAGTCACATGTCGGTGGATTTCGCTCCCCATTTCCCGCTTGGACGCAGCCATGTATGCAACCTGGGTTGCAGCTGCGAGCCCAGCTGTAATGACACAAGACTGCCGTGTGAGCGTGCATGAATCCAGCTGGGCGGCACAGTATCTCTCCGCGATGTAAGATCCCAAGTGTGTCAATGTGCTCACTGCTTTGTCTTTGACGAGGTTGCTGGTCCGAATTGCACGAGAAAGAAACATCTCCTAGGCGAAGACAGCAACTTACTTATCTAGCTTGTTCACGCCACAGCAAAACCTGAAGACGTGCATCATACTAATATTATTTAGGCAAAGATCGGTGTGGTTTTTGACTGTCTGTACTGCATCCCACCACACATTGGGGGACGACTTGAGTTTCAGCCTGCGCCTTGACTTCGAGGAATCAGCAGCAGGGAACGAGACTGCAAGCAGATTGGCATCCTTGGATGCGTATGGAACCGAATTTCATCAATGGTAGCCTGCTGTCACAGGCAAGCTATTCACTGCTGACAAGACTCCAGATAACTGCATATCTGCGTAAGCAAGCCGCTGACGAGAGGCTTGAGCGGTCGCGACTTGGCACCGTTCGTCCTGGGCTTCGGCATTGCGATCAAGCTTATTGAACATGTATCAGAGGATGCAAGCATTCAGTCATGTCGTTACAGCGAAGATGCGGATCCAGCGTGTAAATAATCAAGGAGGCAAGGTTGAGCTGGGAGCCCCAGATCGTCATCCAGGTTTTCGCTGAATCCTGCAAGATTGTAGATTTATAATAGTGCCAATGCCTCTGAGTTGTTGATTGCTAGTGTGCTGTTCAACCTACCGGGCAGGTCCTGGCAGTTCAGAAGCCAAGCCTCTTTCACAGAGGCTTGCTGGCGCTGCGTCAAGTGGCCCAACAGAAAAGCACTCTGTATCCTCCCTGACGTGTCAATCTCGATGCGATGTGTGGTGTTTTGAATCTGAATCTGAAGTTCAACTTTCCCTGTCCGGAACAGAACCATCAACAGTTCATAGAAAACGGTGCACGCATGCGTGCGCCTGCCTGCTTCCTTCCTTCCAGCCGAACACTGGCTAACAAGGCTCGCCCAAAGAACCGATGTGGGCAAGGTTGCTTGATGGAAATGCCCGTGACTCTCTGATTCTTCTCGCTTCGTGTCACTCAAGGATGGCAGAAGCTCAGGCACCGCCACGCCAGGCCACAACTGTTCATGGGTTTTCGTCCAGGAAGCCATACCCTTGGACCGCCAATTACCTGAGTATTGCATCAGAATAGAACTATCACTCAACGACTGACCTACTGTACTGCCAACACAAGCCAACTGATTCATTGGTACGCAGCCGAAGATCGCGCTTTCCGCTGCGATTCTTTCTCGGAAAAATCATCTGACGGGAAAAGAAGCTTGTACACAGTATGCACAGCAAACTCGCATTGACGATCAGCATGGTTCGAAGGCCATGCTCTCAGAATACCATCGGTCACCGGCAACTTTCCTGAGGAATGTGTATTTCTTGAACGAGTGGAATTGTGTGCAGCACAGCGTGATGATGCTGCATGCAGTCGAGCTTCTCTCTTCTCCGTAAGTGGCTTCAGTCATTCTCATGGCTGTTCAAGGCACTGTAATGAAAGGACCATGTTCAAGCAACTCGAATAAAATCATTGTCCCCAAAACCCCACGAAAGCTTGACACTGAGTTTAAGTCTGCAAGAGTTTCTACATGCGGAATCATGTGGGCCCAAGCTCGCGGGATGCGTCGCGCTGGAATTGCTGTCTCCGACTGGGATCAATCATGGGCTTCTGGGGCTTGTTGGGTCTTATTGGGTCTTGTTGGGTTGGGGTGGCTCCCCTTGGGGGGGCTCCAAAGACCTATTGGATCGAACCCTACTTAGACGTGAAACCCTAGGGCATAAACAACCCTGCAGGCCTCGGCGAAGGATCCCCAACTCCCGAGAACCTGAACCCCCCGCACCCCAGCCCATAGACCCATAGGCCCCTAAGTAGTTCCTTTTTGGGATTACCTGATAGGATTCTAAATATAAACCACAAAAAGGAACTACTTAGGGGCCTATGGGTAGACCCTCGGACTTTCGATGTCCTGCGTGGCGCAGGCCGCAATGAAGATCCGGGCAGCTTTGTACCGCGGTGCCATCGGATCCCGACCCCCCCTGAACTGTACGCAAAGCGGACGCTACAAGCCACGTCGACGGCCTGGGGTTCCACAAAGTCTTATACTTTTCTCTCGGGAATTCCTGTGCAGGGCAGCTCAGGACACCCTAAATGATATACACCCTAAATCATACATCATACACCCTAACCCCTCTACCCGCCGAATCATAAATCGTACACCCGAACCTGTATACGCCCAAATCCTCCACATCCCCCCTTTCTTCTCATAGCTCCTACTCCAACCTCGAGATTTCGCAGTGGCAGTCCGGATGCTGGGAGTGTCATCAAAGGCTTTGGGTTTAGGGTTTTCGGGACTTGAGTGTTTTAGGGTTTTTGGCTTTAGGGCCTTGAGCTTTGGGGCTTTGGGGCCTATAAGAAAAAAGTTCGGGAGCTTCCGATGCCGGGGGTACGTGATATGGAGCCCTAGTAGGAGAGCTGTCATAAGGACCCTTACTGCTCTGCGGTTTAGGGTTTATCAAGCCAATGCAACCTACAGCCGCTGTCTACTGTGGGAAAATACATAATGCAACGGAAATTAAACACACGAGTGGCATAACATACTTGTGCTTTTTGGTGGGTGTTGATACTTTAGCTATATCATATGATCAGGGAATGCCTGAGCTATGGTACGGGTCATAGGCTAGTGGGTTAGAGCGTCATTGAGGAGCTACCTGTTCAAGTCATCCTCTCCCAGTGAAAACGTACACGGAGTCACAAAACTCACCCCAAACCCGAAATCCTACACCCCGCATCCTAAGCCGTAAACCTTGCAGAAATCCCAAACTCCCGAAGCAGAATGCCTAAACAGTAGACTGGGCTCCCGGCGGAAGTGGGGAGGTAGGGGGGTCCTCCCCAAGATTGATGATTGAAGGTCTCTGGTTTATGATTTACCCTAGGAGTCCAGAGCACAAAATTTAGGGTTTAGGGTTCGGGGGAGGAGGAGGAGAGTTTCGGAAAACAGTATCATGGTAGGATACTCTTTTTCGATCACTGCCTTTCTGGAGCTGGCACCTATGCCGAAGCCCGAACCCCAAAGGCAAAAGCCGGCAAATTGTAACCCAAGATGTTCAAGGTTGCAGGCTCACATTGCATGAAAACTCAATACAAGTCACTCCTGGTATCCCACAAAGTATACCACAAAAACTTCCGAACCCTTGACTCTGCCCACATGAACTCCAAAATCGTCCAAGCCGAAACCCGAAATCCTAAACCCGAAGCCCCAGTCAAAGCAAAGGGGCTCTAGACAGCTCAGGGCTTTGGCTTCTTAGTTAGGGCGCCCAGTACGTAAGCTTACAGTTGAAGGCAACGACAAGTACAAGTTAAACCTTACTTAGAGCAATACATAGAACTTGGAATTTGCTGCGAAGCTTGAAGTACACCTCAAAAAGTCTCGGTAAGATCAGATAAAATCGACAACACGGACTGCCGCCATTCGTTTTATCTTACGCATACCCAGAACCACATTGAGGTTTGGTTTTCAAGTTCTGTAGGGTGCACAGGTGCATACATCTGTATTCTACCCAAGCGTGCCTTTAAAGTCCCTCTATTACGCTCTTACCTTCTAGCACACGAATAAAACCCCACAAAACCCCCATTTTGGGGAACCAGACTCTCCCCAAAACCCTAAACCCATAAACCCTAAACCCATACACCTGAAACTCCTAAACCCTAAACCCATATAAGCCCTAAACCCATAAACGTTAAACTCCTAAACCCTGAACCCATATAAGCCCTAAAACCCATACACCACAAACCCATAAGCTTTCGGCTTCCCATGGCAGAAGAGCATCGAGCCTCCACGCGGGCTGGGCCTGACCTGGCCGGCCTCTCTGTTTTGGGCTTTTCAGGGTTTAGGGCTTTGGGGTTTTGGGCTTTAGGGTTTAGGGTATTAGGGTTTAGGGTATTAGGGTACTAATTTTTAGGGCATTAGGGTTTAGGGTTTCGGGTGTAGTGTCTTCAGAGTTTACGTACAGGGCAAGGGCTCCGGGTTTGGGGCTTATAGGGTCTAAAACCCTAAACTCTAAGCCCTAAAACCCTAAACCAAAACCCAAAACCCTAAGGGTGAGAGAAAAGGAGTTCTGGACTCGAGTGCAGTAGAGTCCATCGGGGGTGCAGTCGTCGAACTAATAGGGTTTCGGGTCTAGGGTCTAAGCTTTAGGGTTTAGGGTCTAAGCTTTAGGGAGAAGAGGGTCTAGGGTCCTCACCCCTAGGCCCTAAACCCTAAAACTAGCTACGAAAGGTAGTGGAAAGGCTGGCAACCTACTTTTTCGGCAACTGGTTCAGTTGAGCACCGTAGAGAACCAAATGAATGGCCAGACTGGTGCAGGAGGAAGGCAGTGACTAAAATCACATGCAATCGAGAAGATCTTTGAAACAGTTGTGAAGCTATGTTCAGGGTTCACGAACCCAGTGCATAGTCATTGAGCTTAAGAGCATACAGTCGGGCGTCGTAATTAGACTCTGTCGCTCACTCCGAGCAGACCAACCGAATGACGATCCACCGCCGCTTCACCTGGGCAACAGATGGACGCGAGGTCGGAAGCCGCCGCGAGAGGCGCCCCATTCACAACGGTCCCGGCCGGCACGGTCATCGAAGTGGTGTGAGGTGCAATCTTGCACAATCCCATCGGCCAGCGCCTCAAGAGAGCGGTGCGTCAGATGATGATGAAGATCATGGCATACGGAAGTTTCCGAAAATACGGGGGTACCTTATTTGGGTCCTTGTAGTAAGGATCCTACTATTTAGGGTGCTATTAGGGTCCCCTATTTTCGGAAACCCCCATATGTTGTTGGCGGCCAGCCATTGTACGAACACATCCTTACTGGATCCCGCGATAGCACATGTGCTGTGCGAGCGCTTGCCCGGATTTTGAGTTTCCCCGGTGTACGTAGCCGTTGTGTCCGTCTGTGTAGCAGCTGCGATGCTGAGCACGGATGCGAGCGCAATAATAAAGTGTGCGAAGGTTTAGGGTTTAGGGTTCAGGGCTGTGAGTTTAGGGTTCAGGGTTTAGGGTTTAAGGACTACTAACATCAATAATAATACTAATATCAATGATAATGCTAGTAACAATAACAACCAACCGTAATAAGAGCAATCATAACATGTACAATAACAACAGTAAGGATCTTGTAGTAACAATACTTATACTGCACATAGAAACAGTAAGAGTAGTGAGTAGTGGTCTTGAGCTGGTCTTAATACTAATTGCTAGGCTTTCTGGGAAACGGATTCAGGGTGGCCTTTGAGTTGGAGTCCTAGGGTCCTACAGTAATAGTAACGTGTGTCTGTGTGTGTGTGTGTGACTCTGTGTGTGTGTGTGCGTGTGTGTGTGTGTGTGACTGTGTCTGGTCGGTGGGTGTCTATGTGTGCGTAGGTGGCCGTGCATTCCTGGCTGCAATGAAATGTTTTTCCCCTGGACAGTGCACAGATGTGAAAACACAATCTATACAGACAGGTGGATAGGTAGGTCGGCTTCTATACCCTTAGCATCAAAATAGCCCAGAAGCCTTATAGAATAGGGTCTTTGAGCCCAAAGCCTTAAAATATGAGTCCTTTGAGGGTAAGGGATAGGATGCTAGGCCTGAGAGCAAGATTCTCACTGCGAAAGGGAACCGCCTCTTGCCACAGAGGTTTGAGTTGGAGGGGTTTAGGACTTCATGCTGTAGAACTTTTCGCTAAGGCTCGAAGTGTAGAAACACTACCTATATATATATATAGACATATATATATAATATACATACTTTCAGGTCGAAAGTCTTGAAATAGCACCTAGTTGGGCTCTTAGGAGTACTAGGGTTCGGATCTCTGAGGCAGATTTCTACGAGAGCAGCATTCTGCTTGGGGTCTACGGCTCAGGATGGCTGAGCGCTTCGGGCTTTAGGGTTTAGGGTTCGGGGTTCAGAGCTTAGGGTTCAGGGCTTAGGGCTTTAGGGTTTAGGGTTTAGCTTCGAGTGAGGTTTATGCCAGGAGCCCTCTTCCACAATCCCTCGTCAGAACGCGTACTGTCAGCCAACGAGAAGCCTTTAACAAGGCTTTCCATAGATTCCACACTGCAGGCAGCAAGCTGTAGTCTAACAGCCAGACTACGATCAAACTCCCAACTGCAAAGCAAACACATGTCTCGTTGACAAAAGGTTTCACAAGCCATCAACCTGGAACTGCCCTCAGAGTATGTACAGTTGCAAGCAGTTAGCTAACAGCGCAACACCTTCAGAGCGCCGCTATGATCAGTCCTTCCTCTCTGGCCGTTGGGGGAACCTCCTGGGAGGCCATGCTACACGTATACATTCTAGACTCTATCCTGCAAAAAACAGAACCT
The DNA here is from genome assembly GCA_905231915.1 of Symbiodinium necroappetens. Taxonomy (NCBI): domain Eukaryota; class Dinophyceae; order Suessiales; family Symbiodiniaceae; genus Symbiodinium; species Symbiodinium necroappetens. The sequence goes on from CAJNJA010006409.1 coordinate 40,673, forward strand.
ACAAACACCAGGTATCAGAATAGGCGGCATTTCACCAACGCAGAGACCCCGAAACCCTACACCACTACACCCTAAACCCCTTTCACACCCCAAACCCTAAACCCTCAACCCCAATTCGCCCCTAAACCCTAAACCTTAAGCCCTCATGGGACGCCGGGTCCTTCTCAAGGGAAACCTATAAGCACTAAAGCTCAATGAAGCTTTAGCAAGCGATCTTTATACTCCGGCAGCCTGTAATCTGGCTGCTCATCACACTCGTAGTGGATGAACCTGTAGCTGCTACGAAGCGTTTAAAGCTGAGGGTTTTAGGCTTTAGGGCTTTAGGGTGTTGGGGCTTAAGGTTCAGGGTTAAGGGCTTCAGGCATTTAGAGCTTATAGGGTTTGGAGTTGAGGGCTCTCTGCCTTTTAGGGTGTAGGGTTGAGGGATTCAGAGTTGAGGGCTTTGCGAGTTTAGGGTTTAGCGTCTTAGGGGTTTGCCTGAACCGCCAAATGTAGGCAAAATAATGGTCCAAGACCTCTGAAAGGCTATTACTCTACATACTGTTGAAACCCAGCGCGCCTATAAACGCTCTGTGAGGCGTCTGGCAGGGCTGTCTAAGGAGTTTAGGGTCTCGGATTGTGTGAAGACACCATGGGGCTCTGTAAGGGTTTAGGGTTCAGGGTCCACATGGCTCTCTATGGTTGATGAACCGAAACTGGTTCATGGTTGGGATGGTATTAAGAATGCAAAGCTTTATGTTTTGAACTTCTGCTGGGTTCAAGCAGGCAAAACACGTAAAATGTTATCCAATTATGCCCAAGGAAGGATTTTGGATGGTATCAAGGGTGAGCTTAGGAGTCGAGGGTTTAGGGCTTAGGTTTCTTGGAGGTGAAGATATTGAGGATTGAGTTCTGGGTGGGTTTACTTTCCTGGCTCACGTTTATGACTTACGGGTGTGTATTGGTGAGTACGGTTGAGAGAAGGCTTGAAAAGTATAAGGAAATTTTGCCATAGTTACATCCAGAGATATTCATCTCAACCAAGGTACCTGCTGTCCTTTAATGGTACACAATCCGTGACTGCAAAGATCGTACAAAGGGCGGTTTAGGGTTTATGCCTGCAAGGCGTGACCTGATTCGTTGAGAACCCCAACACCACACCGTGTGGCTGTAGGGTTTAGGGTATAAGGGTTATCCCAACAATAACAAAGCGAATCCGGCTCTCGAGACAAAGTGTGGGTTTCGGGGCTTCGGGTTCACGCCACGCCACGGCTCACTTAGGGGGGTTCTTCAACGGCAGTAAGATTTGTGAACAAGTGTAGGGAGGTGCGCCGTCCGAGTCTGGAGCTACCGAATTGGCTTCAAGAAACGTTGAATCGTCATCAAGCCTCTCACATTGCACCAACTACATAGGCCAAGAACCCTAAACCCTAAACTCAGGCTACTGGACCCTAGTCGCCAACCCCCGAAATCCCAAACCCTGCACTCCAGACACACGATGCCACGATGCCCTCCAATTTTCTTGGTCAGTCGACGTGTTCTTCACCGGCGCAGCGTAGCCCGCCATCGGAGCCTTCTGGAGGCAGCTTGGAGAGAATCCCGGGGCTCATAACAGGGTACCCATAGGCTCCTTAGTAGCTCCTTGTTGGGATTACCTTATAGGACTCTAGATATGAATCCATAAAAAGGAACTACTTAGGAGCCTATGGGTATGGGGTTCAAAGTTTAAGGCGAGAGGCTTCTTTCCGGAGTGTGTTGATTCTGGCATCTGCACTGGTGTTTTTTATCCTGGTACTTATAATGGAAGAAGTACACGAACCACGGGGCAGGGATCGTGCCAACTTTTCAGGGGGCATCTTCTGCTTCTTCTTGTGACGCGCAGCTCAGGGTCTACCACAATCCGGAAATCAATCGGCGATACCCTTAGCATCAAAATAGCCCAAAAGCCTCATATAATAGGGTCTTTGGGCCCAAAAACCTTAAAATATGAGTCCTTCGATGCTAAGGGTATTAGCAGTCGTGAGCCCCTACCACTGCTGCCCGATACGAACCCCTAAACCCCGCACCCTGACCCTACACCCGAAACCCTAACCCTAAACCCTAACCCCTGTACCCCAGGCCCAAAACCCTAAACTCTCTCCCTGACCCGAACCCTAAACCCCCTACAGACCCCAAAAACCTGAAACCGAGCCGTTGCCCCGAAATCTAAAAGCCCATGTCGCAGGCCAAGCCTTCTTTAGGGGTTTAGGGTTTAGGGGTTTAGGGTTTAGGGTTTAGGGTTTAGGGTTTGGGGTTTAGGGTTTAGGGGTTCTCTCTAAAATCTTCAACCGCCCGAAACCCACAAAACCCTCCATCGAACAACTGTACGCTGTTTCGGGTTTAGGGTTTAGGGGGGTACCGCTATACCCACAACCCTTCTAGTCGCTAAACGCACAAAACCATGTAAGTATGAAATCCAATATTCTGGGACCTAGCGCAACAGACCTTATCCATAGACTGCATCGGAACCCTAAACCTGAAGGCACAAATGCAAGTAAATGCTGCCGGGTGAGATCCGGTATTCACGTCTGCGAAAAGCAGAACAGAAACACAACAACAAATCCCGAAACACCATGCTCAAGCCTCAGCCCAACTCTGAACCCTACAACCCTAGAGCATTTGCCATGAAGATTTGCCCCAAAGCCCTCGACCCCCAAAGCGACAGAAACCCGATGCGTCGAAGAGAAAGACTTCAGCCTCCGCAGTTTCCGCCTCAGCCCCCTGCAGAGTTTGGGCGAGTTTGGGAGTCGCAGCTGTGCTTTGGAGCGAGCTTGAGGCGTGTAGTCTAGTGGAGGGGTTCAGGGGTTTAGGGGCTTAGGGTTTAGGGTTTAGGGTTCAGCAGCTCCGGTCGAGAAGTTTTTTTAGTACAGTTACACTCACAACTTAG
>CAJNJA010006410.1:0-16722 GCA_905231915.1 Symbiodinium necroappetens
CAGCCCTGCAGGCCGGTTTAGGGTATAGGGGTTTAGGGTATTTAGGGTATAGGGGTTTAGGGTATTTAGGGTGTAGGGGTTTAGGGGTTTAGGGTTAGGGTTTGGGGGTTTAGGGTTTAGGGGCCTTGGGTTTAGGGTTTAGGGTTTAAGGGCTTTGGGTTTAGGGGTTTAGGGTTTAGGGTTTAGGGTTTAGGGTTTAAGGGCTTTGGGTTTAGGGTTTAAGGGTCTATCTTAGGGTTTAGGGGCCTTGGGTTTAGGGGTTTAGGGTTTAAGGGCTTTGGGTTTAGGGGTTTAGGGTTTAAGGGCTTTGGGTTTAGGCTTTAGGGGCTTTGGGTTTGGGGTCTGCTTTTACAGCTTTGGGGATGAGGGGTTTTTGAGGTTCAGGGCTTTATGGGTTGACACCTCTTCGGGTGTTTCTGCTGGAGTGTTTAAGGTGTTGCTTTGGCTTTAGGGGGTGTTTCGGGTACTGAGGCCTGCCTAAGGCTTGCGGATGATGTTCTGGGCTGTGTTGGCCAACCCCAAAACCCTAAGCCCGAAACCCCAAACTGTTTGGGTGTTTTCTGGAATCTACGGCTTTGAGACATGTTTAGGGGTTCCAGCTCTTCCGGCAGGAATGTAGGGGTTTTCGGGTGATTCGGGGTTTGCTAGCCTTGGTTTACATCTGCCTTTCAGGGCTTCCAACTTTGAAGGCTCTGGGCGTTTAGGGTTTAGGCTTTGGGGTTTAGGGTTTAGGGTGTCTGATGTAGGTCTTCAGTATCTGGTCCCCTGGCTTGTGTGTTAAGGGTTCAGGCCGCATCGCGTTGCAAAGGAACCGGGAGGATTGCAGGTGCTTCCAGAATGTGGTGTCTCGTTGGTTAGGGTTTAGGGTTTGGGTTTAGGGTTTACGGTTTAGGGTTAAACTTCTACTTCTCGCCCCAACTTCCGATTGCATAAACAGGTTGTGCAGAATGTTAACTGTAGCGTTCGGTTTTCGAACACTGGGTTTGGGGCTTTGGGGTGCTGACGTCAAGGCCTTGGGCGAGTTGCGACGTTTTCACGACAGTGGCAAGAGGGGTTGTTGTAAACATGAGGCATGACGCCGCTCAACCTAAGATAAGAATAACATGATATATTTAACATGAAAATTCAGTTCCAGTATATTCAATTATCTTATATTCGATTTATATTGGGTTATGTTCGATTATATTTATTATATCATATTTTTCTATTCTATTATATTATATCATGTTATATTATATTATATTCATAGAAGAGTTCAAAGGATGTCGCCTACAGCCCTCGCAGCCAGACCCCAAGTCAGAAACTGCTAAACCCGAAACCGCAAAGCTTGACTCCTCTAAGCTAGGGTTTAGGGTTTAGGGTCGATTATCCGGGTCTCTTCCCTCCGGAACCGTGGGCGCTTAAACTCCTGGATCCTGAGCCCTAAACCAAGAATTCCCAGAGCCCATATGAAACACTTTCTGAGAGTAACCCAAGCAAAGCTCCCTCAGTGAAGCCCTGGCAAAACCCGATGACTCCATCGAACCCAGCAGAAACCGACCTTCAACCTCAGAGGAGCCCTAAACCCTAAACTCTGAATCCAAAGCCCTAAACCGTTGAAGCCCCAAAAGAGAGCTTGGAGGAAGCTGTCGAGGGCGCTTGGGGCGAAGGTTTGGCGCAGAGCGGGCCGCGGACTTGGGATGTAGGGTTCAGGGAGGTGGGGATTTTTGGGGGTAAGGGCTTGGATAGGAGGGCGTAGGGTTTAGGGTTTTAGGGGTTCAGGGGTTTAGGGGTTGCATTACTCTTAAGGATTAAGGCTGTAGGGTTTCCATCTGTTGGGCTTCTACTATAGGATTTAGGGTTGTTCGGGTTTGGGACTGAGGGTTTAAGGTGTCTTTGTCTTGGCATCTTGTCTAGAGTAAGAACCGGGCGTTGGTTTGGCAAGGTGGTTGTGGCTTTAGGTTCTGCACGGCTAGCTTCTGGGCTCTTGCTGGGAAGGTCTTCATGGAACTGTCTTAGGGTTTAGGGCTTTAGGGTTTAGGGTTTAGGGTTTAGGGTCTAGGCTGTTTGTAGGGATTTGGACCGGGAAAGGTTCAGGTCCAGGGGCTTTGGCAAGGAGTCTTCACGGTTCTGAAAGGATCCTCTATAGAGGTCTTGAGTAGGTTTTACCAGAAACCTTAAGCCCTAAGCATCTCTAAACCCTTGCAGCTGGCGGGCTGGGACAGCTGGGGCGGCTGGGTCGAGTAGCACTGAACTGGAACGAGGGAGTCCCAAAGCAGCGAATGGACCGAACAACAATGGAGGGAAGGTGCCGGGCAAGGGCACGAAAGCAAGAGCTAATGCGCCCGAGAGGAGAGGCCGTCCAGAGGAGAAAATGCCGGGGGCCGCCGGCAAGGAGACAGGAGCAGAAACGATGGAACGAAGGGAGAAAGCCAGGAAGTCGTTGTTCAGGCAGATCAAGCAGCTGCAACAGCAAACTCAACGACCCCAAGCGAGAAGCCCTGCCCTGCCGGAAGCCGCCTCTGATCCCGGGCCGATCTTGAACATGCACTGTAACAAGGGTTTCAGGTTAGGGATTGGAGGGTTTAGTTTGTTAGGGTGTAGGGTTAGGGGCAAGCATTTAGGCTTCAGGATTTAGGGGTTAGGGTTGGGGTTTAGGGTTCAGGGGTTAGGGATCGTATATCCTGAAGAAGGAAGCAAATCAGAGGTCTCGGCGGGCCGCCATGAACGGTCCTGCAGCCCAAGCCCAATCACAAAACCATGGCCGATAAGAATCCTAAACCCTAAACCCTAAACTTCCTAAACCCTAAACCCTAACCCAGAACCCTGAGCCGTGAGCTCGGAAAGATCACCAGGATCCGCACCATGGGGACCGAGCTGCTGCTGGGTGGCCGGCGCCAGGGGAAGGTGGAGCTTTCCTCGTGTTGGTGGTGTAGGACTTGAAAGGCCTTTAAAGGGCTTTAAAGGGCTTGAAGGGTTTAGGGTTTAGGGATTTGGGGTTTAGGGTTTGAGGGTTTGGGATTTAGAGTTTAAGGCTTTAGGGTTTAAGGGTTTCAGGGTTTTAGGGCTCATGGTTTTAACAAGGTAAGTGTTAGTCCAGTTAGCGGCAGTTTGGGGGCATTGAGGACCCGATGATGGAGATTCAGTGCTTTTCCCGGTGTTCAGGTGCGAAAGGAATTCCGGGGGGTTTTCGGGTTCGGAGTTGAGCGGGCCTTAGAGGGTTTGGAATATTGAAGGTTTGGGTTTTGGGATGTTGAGGGTAGCTCGGGGCTTGAGAGTCTAGCGTCTTGTCGCAGGGCCTCGGGGGTTTTCTGAGGTGGAGTCTTTTTTTTTAGGATTTGGGGTTAGACCCCTTTTATGACGATCAACCCTAAACCTCGTCTTAGATTTTGGGGTTAGACCCTTTTATGACGATCAACCGTAAACCCTAAAACTCGGATCTTCGCCGTTTCAGGGCTTAGATGACTCTAGGGCTCCAGGGTGTTGAGGAGCCTGGGCCCAGGCGGTGTTGGGGGGTTTGGGATTGAGGGGTTCCCTGCTGGGGCTATATATTAAAAAGGATCGTTTTTAGTCCTTGTTGGGATGTATTATGACAAAAATGTAAAATTGTATCCAACAAGGACCCAGTTGAGGGTTCAGGATGTAGGGCTTAGGCTTTAGAGCCTAGGGCTTTTAGCATGTCAGGACTTAGTTTTAGCGGTTTGGGGGTTCAGGGCTTCAGAGATTCGATGGTGCGGCGGCTCAGGGTGCAACAGAGTGGTTGGAAGAGTTGCTGCTGTTAGCTCTCAGGTTTCCTTAGACATCCCTAAACCCTAAACATCTGACGGCGTAGAAAGCGTAGAAATCCTGCACCGAGCAGAAGCCTCCTTGGAAAGCCAGAAAGCGCCGAGAGTTTTAGGGACTTCGGTATTAGGGGTAAGGCGTGGGTTTAGGGTTTAATGCGAACCTACCTATCAGCAACCTTGAACTCCATACTCAGACTCGTAAACCTGCAGCCCTTCATCTAAAATTCTGATCTAAACCTGATAGCCCCGAAGTTCTAAACCTTTCCAAGCATGCATGAGGTCTGGCTGGCAGTCCAGCCTCCGTTGGGCATCCCAGGCGACCCGATGAGACTCTTGCCACGGACTCAGCCTAGACGAGTCGGTTCAGGGTTTAGGGCTAACATAGAGAACTACCCTTGTAGTCGGCGGCGACAAGATCATGGCCAAGGCGATGCAAGAGAGGAGCTTTCCCTCAGTCCACGACCCCAATCACGACGACGACGACGACGACGACGACCTGCCATTGAAACAGGAATCATCGTAGTGGGAATTATAGGAATGAAAATAACAGCAATAATAGCAATCACAAGAATAACAATACTATATATGTAATAGTGGTAATAATAGTAGCAATAAATCTCAAACAATGATGATAATCATAGTCATATGAAGAATGCAAGAAAGAAAGGTCATTCATATATAGTATTCTGACCATCGCAGAATTATTCTTGTCCAGACGATGTTCCGAGGTTCGAGCGCGACATGACTCCTCACCCACAGTACGTGGCCTTCTACAAGTACATCGAAAACGACACGCGGCAGAATGTAACAGTCCATGCGCCTGTTTGTTTGTTTTAGTGCGGCTCAGGGTTTGGAGTTTAGGCTTGTGGGGTTCTTGTGAGTGAGAAGGGTCATTAAATTCAACCCCACGAGCAACCCGACAGACACCCCCGCAAAGAATTCCTACAGAAGCGGAGAAGCTCGTTGTGAAGGTCCCTCTCGGATTCTGTGCTTGGGTGGCATCCTACACCAAACGCCACTTCCTAGACAGGTAAATGCTGCTAGCAATACAGATGACTGGCTGTGTTTCCGCGTAACAAGGAGCTGGGGGCAGACGCCGTGGTCCACTTCGGAATGTGGCCTGATTTGATGTTGCGAAACTTTTGGTGTGTGTGTGTTCTCTTACGGTGCTGGCGAATTCCAGGCTTCGTTCAGGGTTCAGGAGAAAAAGCCAATTAACTAAACCTGAAATCCAACTCCCGTAAAACTTCAGAACATGGGCCCTTGCAGCTCTAAGCCCTAAAACATCTAGAAGCCCCCGACCGCAGAACCCCCAGAACTAATTGAGACCCCGCCCCACATCTTATAATCTTACATGCCCGACACGTCTCAACCGTAAACCTTCAAGCACACCAAATAGCTTTGTAAGCAGCTATGCCAGCAGATCTGCGGGTCTACAAGACCTGGGCTCAGGAAAGCGCTGTCGCTCACAGTGTGGCCTACAGACCGGAATGATCATGTTAAGTATTGCCTACATGCCTTTTGTACCTACATGACCGAAAGCATACAACCGAAACAATCACGTTAAGCATTGCTTGTAAGCCTTTCGCACGTACATGACGGAAAACATACATACCGAAATAATCATGTTAAGTATTGCCAACAGGCCTTTCGCGCCTGCATGACCGAAAATATACAAACCGAAACAATCATGTTCAGTTTTGGCTACATGCGTTTCTTGCTTACATGACCGAAGCATACACACCCAAATAAACATGTTAACTCCTCATTCGTGCTAGGGTGCAAAGAGAAGGGACGATTCACAACCACCGTTATCCAGCTTTGGTGTTGAGAACCGCAAGGCTGTACCATGGGTTTTCTGCTGAGCATGTCCAAACCCAAAAAAGGCGCCGCAATAGCCATTTGTAGTTTCTCCCGTTTGGCCCACAATTGTGGTTCAGTTGTGTTTTCCACCGTGTGGCTGTATTTTCTCCCTAACCCTAAACCCTAAACCCTCAGCCCTAAACGCCGAACTCAAGTGGAAGGCACGGGACGGCTGAGTGGCTCCCCGGACGGCCGTTGGGGCAACCTGGTTGCGCCTTAAACCCTCACCCATCCAGCTTACTAATAGAGATCTGTCAAGCCCTAAACCCTAAACCCCCAAACCCAAGCCTTGGGAAAGGTGGACTGGTTTAGGCCTGTTTGATTCGGACTACTGTAGAGATCCATTGTCCCATTTCAGCACCAGCAACTATTCGAAGCGCCCAATTAGGATCTTGCAAAACTAGGATCCAAAGCCGTAACATCCATAAACCTTAGAGCTCTAACTCTAGGGCCTTGAGGGTTTGGGTGTTGGATTTTAAAACCCTCAGCCAGAAGGCCTTAACTGGGCCCTAGGCCCTAAACACGACTGGATCAGGGCAGCCTGTCCACAAGAAATTGGGTTTTGCCGCGAGATCCCAAACAAACCTTGAAACTCTTGACCCCTGAAGCTCTATAACCCTCATCTCAAAAGCAACAACAGGTTTTTTTTGTTAAGCTGCCTATCGAGGTAAAGCTACCATAATGCGGATTTGTCGCTAATATGATGCTTCCGTTTGTGAATTCTCAAGTGAAACCCTGCGCATGCTGTAGGACATAGCCTTTTCAGCACTCACGTTGCAACCTATAGACTAGGCTATAGGATGAGAGCAGGACTACGAAGACGGCCCCCAAGTCCCCAAAAACCCTAAGCCGCCAAACCTCAACCGAGAACCCTGAGCTCCCAACCCTGTTTTGGGTATGTTTATGGCCTTCACCGGGAGCCTGCTTTCACCTTGACTTGAAGGCATACCACTTCAAAGCCCTAAACCCTAAACGCCTAATTTCCTTTTCCCAAATAGAAGACCACCGAAGCGCAGCAGCCCTTGAGGAATTTGGGCTCCTGTTGGCCCGACCAGTTGCTTGGGGGCTTGCCGCACGTGCCGGGGAACCCAAGCGTTCGGGATGTTCGATCCCTGGGGTTCGGTTTCGGGTTTCAGGCCTCCTCTAGGCTCGGTTTCGGGTTCGCGTGGGATCGGTGCAGGACTACAGCGCATCGCACAGCAAGCGACCAGATCAGTGAAGGGTTCATGGAGAGGTGAGCCTAGTTCAGATGCGTCCGCTCGAGCTTAGAGCCCTACTCAAAATCGAAACTCTAACAGCACAAGTCAAGCTAGGCTTGCGCCTAAGTCCCAAATTTCTACACACCTGACAGCCCGGCAACCACGTTGAGGGCGCCCTGCGGTTTCTTTTGGCGTCAGGGACCTCTGACACTACCTGAACCTGCACCAGAAGTCATGAACACAACACTCTGTCAGCACGATGGCAGTGACCCCAAAGAGCCCCATAATCCTTTCAAGCAGCATAAGGGCCCTAAGCCAGAATATGATAACCCTGAACCCCAAACCCCAAGCCCTAAAAGGATGCTGCGTAGTCCGGGTGGTTTTTGTCTAAGGGCTTTGTTTCAGAGGCTCGAAGCCCGGGACCCCCAAGCACAGCGGCCTGAATGTCGGGACTTAGACTGCTGCCTAGAATTCGTTACTGGGAGCCCTCTAGACTCTAAACTGCCAGATCGAGCTCTGTTGCTAGTGTCCTGGTCTTGAAACGCCTATCTTTGGCCTCGTAGAGCTGTCTTTGGCCTCCTTGTTGTCTAGGAAGCTGGGCAAGCAAGTAAGTGAGTGTGTTGAGTTTGGAGGTATCTATACGCCGCCAACAACCCGAGTGAGTCGATCCTCGCCAAGAGGCGGCTTTGCTTCAAGATGAGCTTTAGGGTAGAGGGGTCTGCAGAAACCCTAAACCACCGTGGTTTGCTGTTACAGTTCCGAAGAGGGCTCTTTTAGGTGTTGTATAGGAGGGGTGCAGCTATTTTGGTGGCTCCATATTATAATGATAGTATAGCATATCCCAAAACCATCGTTTAATTATTAAGGCCCTTATATTAGTTGGGCTTAAGGCTTCAGGGTTTTGGGATGTATGCATTCGGGCGGCAGGGCTTTACTGCGAGTTGAGGCTTTCTCCAGACTTTGAGGATTTTAGCGAGGCTCTCGGGCAACCATTGTACAAGGGGAGTGGGGCCTTGAGTCGGAGTTTGCTGGCTTAGGGTCTGGGGTTTAGGGCTTTGGTGTTAAAGCCCTGAGCCTTAACCTCAAGCCCCCAAACCTAAAGCTCTCAATAAGGCAGGCCAAACGAGGGATTTTAGCAACTGCGTGGGGATTTTTAGCTTGGGTGGGAAGCCGCACTCCTGAAAAGGAGTTCAGGATTTGGGTTCGGGGCGTAAGGCCTCGGGGTTTGGAGTTCAGGATTGGTGTGTAAAGGTTTCCGAAGCCTTTATACGGTTATGCGAGGGTGTTAAAGGTGTGTTTCTTGGATTGCTTTTGGGTTGTAGAAGGTCTTATATGATCTATAGGGAGGCTTTTTTTTGGTAGGCGCCTTAGTTAAGCAGGGTGTCATGGATTTAGGGTTTCGGGCTTCGGGGCCTATGGAGATTGGAGGGTTCAGGTTCGAGGGGTTTTGGGGTTGAGGATTGCTTCCTCGAGTTTGTAACTGGCCTTGTAGGAGATTCTGGGGGTGTGAAGTGCTTCATAAGAGTTTTATGGCTTAATTAGGGTGTCAAGCAGTAAACCGACTAAACCCGTAAATGACATACAAAAAACAACTTGTCACGTATGTCCTGTCGGTTGCCTAGAGCATAGTATGCTCGCCCAAGCTCTGCTCCAACTAGGATTCCTTGCATGACGGCCCAAAACTACTAGGACCCAGTTTTGCACCTATGGCTAGTTCTCTAAATTAGGGTTCCTTGTTGGGTCCGCAATATAGTGCGGCACCCTTATAAGAAGGACCCTGAAAGGGACCCTGATTTAGAGAACTACACACATACCAAGAAGCTAGGCTCTGGTAAGCTTCCAGTACACTTTACGGAGGAAGAGATGCGAAGCCTCAGGAAGCAATCGATCCCTCCGTCCGTTGTGAGGTCCGTTTGGGGTGGCCCCTAACGGTTGAGGATTTCAGGGCCTAAGCGGCTTATACCCAGATGCCCCACCTTCTTGAGGATATATTTTCAGAAAGTCATACTAAGGAGCCCGAAAAACAGGAAGGTTTCATTTTAGGGCCCAGGTAGAGCCCGAAAGACCCAGCAAGACCCTCTGTGGCCTCGGCGGAGGAGGTGATAAAGCTCATTGAAGGGTTGCCGGGTCTATTGTAGGGGCCTTAACAACTAGAATAGGGTTTTGGGGCATATTATTCTATAATCATACTAAGGAGACGCCTACATGATTCTGATTTGTTATCCGGTAGGTGGTTTCATGTTCGCATGCCGAAACCGAGGCGGGGCTACGGATGCCTCTTGCCTGCCAAGCAATTCCTGAACCCCAAACGCCATGTAGAAGCGTGGTTCGTTACTTTGAGCTGTGCATTCTGTGGCTTCTGGCTTTGTCGTGCTTCGAGTGATCGGGCTCGGCGTTTGGGGACCCTTGATTAAGAACAGCTGGGGGATCTTCGAAAAGAGGCTTCTCCATCAGAGGTCTTCAGTGTTTACGCCGTACCGCTGCATCAATCGCTGCAGAGCTCTTTGGATGTACGTCACACCAGTTATTTCGATGTGTCCAAATTCCATGGAAGCTGTTGAATCGTAACTTTTACAGTCTGGGGCTGTTTTGGGCCATGGCTCTGAGGCCCCAAACCCAACCCTCTAAATGTTGCAAAGCAAGACTGTATCCTGGCCTCAGAGCCAAAAGTCGTTGACCCTGAGGCCCTAAAGCGGTGCTACGATGAAGACTGCTGCTGCTGCTGCTGCTGCCGCCACTACTGCCTCCACTACCACTACCACTACCACTACCACTGCCAGTACAACTAGCACCAGCACTAGCAGTACCACTCCCACTGCCACTGACACTACCACTATCACTGCGACGACAACTACAAGCACGACGACGATGTCGACGACGACGACTGCTACTTCTACTACTATCACTACCACCACCCCTACCACCAGCGATACTACCACTAATCGTGTTTGTAAGATCAACATCAGCAAGGCACTGCTGCTAGCGACAGCGTTTGCACCTGCCATGTCCAGCCACTTGCTGCTGCCCCTACTCTCAACAACATCGGCATTACTAGTAAAAGCCACTCATCAGTATGGGTGTAAGAGCAACAACAGCAAGATGACAGCTGTTACGTTTGTGTCGCACGGAGCAAGAGTGCAGGTGCAGACTGCCAAGTGTCTCAAATCCCTAGCAACCCTACTGCCAATCCCGGCTCTTCGCACAGAAAACCCAGATAAGCCCTAAACCCTAAACCCCAAACCTACAGCTGAAACAGTTGGCACTGCACCTTCTCCAAACCCGACGCCACCACGGCAAAGCCCAGGAACCAAAAGCCTAATTTGGGGTTTGGATGTACGGATTTGGGGTGACCTGAAAGCACCCTCATTCTCAAAGCAGCGAAGCCAGACGCCGTGAACTCGGCTCTAAGAAAGAAGAGAAAGCTGCGCAACCCTCATAGCAACCCTGATAGACCCCCGAACCCTAAACCCCACTCCCAAACCCTAAACCCTAAACCCTAAACCCTAAACCCTAAACCGTACCGAAAGGAACCCAAAAAGGAGCCCTGAACACGAAAACCCGAGGTCTCGTCTCCTACAATGTGCCGCCCTATGCCCGGGCGGGGTTGTACAAGGCTGAATCGGAGGGTTTAGAGTTCGGAGGGTTTAGAGTTCAGAGTTTAGGGCTTAGGGTTTAGGGTTTAGAGTTCAGAGTTTAGGGCTTCGGGTTTAGGGTTTAGGGTTTAGAGTTCAGAGCTTAGGGTTTAGAAGGTTTAGGGTCTAGAGTTCCGGGTTGGCTCTTCAGGCTGATGGTTGGGATGCCTGTCTACTCCCAAGGTATGCTGCCATGTAGAACCTCAACCATCGGCTAGGAACTTTCCTCATAGTTTACAGCCATCTGGGGTTCTTGCTTTGCTTCGTGTCCAATATTTCTGAGCTTTGCTGCACCTAACATTGACATAGAGCTGTCAAGGATTGGTAATGGTCCCCTTTGTTTCCCCGAAAAACCCTGGCACCCCCTACCCAGAGACTCCAAAATCCCTCATTTAAGGAATATACTTTACATCATATTGGGGTTCCCATTATAGTCGTTTACACTATATATTCCTAAATTAAGGGGTTTTGGAGTCTCTGGGTATCCAGGTCCCGAGGCTAGAGATTCAACCCTGCGCCCCCCTCCATCGAGCAGACCAGGCCCTCAGCCTGAAACCCTAGGTTTGGGGTTCAGGGTTCAGGGTTTGGGGGTTCAGGGTTCAGGGTTTGGGGGTTCAGGGTTCAGGGTTTGGGGGTTCAGGGTTTAGCGTTTGGGGTTTTAGGGATCCCCAACTCGGAGAACCACCAGCGCAGTGCCACCAGCCGAACTCAGAAGTTCGAGCAATCTTGAAATACACTGTGCCTCAGGGCTACTTTTTATTGCTCGGGTATAGCAGAGCCCCAAATCTACAGTATGTTTCCTTGTTGGCGCCGTTTTGTTTATTCGTCTTCTTACCTCTATGCTATTCTACTACGGCCCCTCTTCCTGGCAACTACCAGCACCTGCCAGGCATGGAAGTTCCAGAAAACCAGGGACCCTTGATTAGGGTTTAGGGTTTGGGGTTTGGGGTTTAGGGTCTATTCGATTGAACTTGCGGGGTCATGATTATACCCTAAACCCTAAACCCCAAATATACAGACGCCGAATCCGGGTCCCCAAATGCTCCGGACCCTTTCAGGTCACCCTAAACCCTTGAACCCTACACTGCAGGAGCTGCAGGCTGTGCGGGGGTTGCTGGCCGAGCGGCGCAGCTGATTTTGGCAGATTTGTTGAGAATTTGGGATTTAGATGTTTGGGGTCTTTTCCAAGAGGGAGTTCTCGCTTCAAATTTAGGGAAGCCTGTCTATTTGGGGTCTTAAGAGCCCTAGGGTACTTAATGACACTCGAGAACTCAACCCTTCTGCCTCAACTCCTTTTTGAGTTTGTCCATTGTAGTACTCATCATGGAGGTCACCATCAATGAATAGATAGATAGATAGTTAGTTAGATAGATAGATAGATAGATGATACAAATTAGCAAATCAGCAATCCAGAGTGTGTGTGTGTGTTATATATATACACACATAAGCGATTCCGAGCTTTGATTGGGTTTGTTTGGCCAGCCCGCAACGGAACCGCGTCTGAACCCGCAGCTGCGGGCTCAGACGGCTCCGGTTCCGCTACTGGAGCCGGTACCGAAGCTTTTCGATAAAGGGCGTGCCTGCAGCTTTTCGATGGCTAGAGGCGAGGCGTTCTGTACTCTCCCTCTTTGTTTGGTGCTTGCCCGTTGCCCGACCAGGTCGGCGACGGCGACACCGTAGACGTCGTTCTGGGTCCTCCCGGTCTTCGTCTATCTCAAGATCTGCCCGCCTGGTGCTCAATCTGACCCGGCGGCGATCTTTGCTCTTCTTGTCCGCGCCCAGGTCGCCGGACTCGGAGTTCTTCTTCTTCACGCTCCCGACGCCGGTCTCCTTCGCGGTGCTCTCAAGCATCCGAGGACCGTGTCTGCTTTATTTGCTTGCATGTCTGACCACCGCGTGCCTCTGTTTGCTCCGGTGTCGCATGCCTTGCAGAGATCTCATGTTTTCCTGTGTGTCCTTTCCGCAGCCGCTCTGCTCTGCAGTGTTTTTGGATGCTCCCCGCCAATATTGCCGTCGCCATCTACATGATGACCGGTGCCGCGGACATCCCGTCTACTTCGCGCACTTCGGCCGCCTCCGGGGAGGAGTCTGTGGCTGCTCCCGCTCCTGGCCCGGGCCCACTGCTGTCTCCCACTTCCGACAGCGGTGAAACTACTGAGCCGGCCATGGAGGAGCCCTCTGCCACTACCCCGCCTCCGGCCGAGACCGCCCCCGCGGCTCCCGAAGTGGTTGCCGCTGATGGCGAGTCTGGCTCCGCTTCCGGCTCTCGCTCGCCTGAGGCGTGGGGAGAGATCTTAGCCTTTTTAGACCGTCCGCAACAAGCCCGGCAGTCTGCGCTTGCTTCGTTGCCGACTTCCGATCTGATTCGGTTGACGATGGCCCGTGGCTTGGTTGAGCCCCTGCCTGATTTTCCTGTGACTTTCCCCTCTTCCGGAACTGGAAGACTGTGCCGGGATCTGGGGCGGAGGGCTGGGTGGCGATGCCAGCACCACACGGGCTTGGCCCACCTGGCGATGTTCCATCGCGTGCAGGATGGTGAGCAGCCGCTGGCGGACATCCGGAAGAGACAGCCCGTCCAGGAGCTGACCGTGAACCAGCACGGAGGGCATGGGAACAGGGGAAAACTTCCCGTATCCCGACCACTGACTCCCGGAACTAGACTGGGGAGCCTGGTAGTAGTCACCAGGAGGGGCCCAGCCTGAAGATGACCCGGGCCCGGAGTCAGGGCCCACCACTGGGGGTGTGGTGTCAGCGGAGGCGGGTCCCGGCGGCGTATCCCAAGCACCGCCCGGTGACGGTAAAGTATCTGACATAGCAGACGCGGGAATGGCCGGGGCTGCATCGGCCGTGGACAGGGCCTCCGCCAGCGCACCCTCATCTTCTTCCGTGAGAAAAAAACCCTCCGGAAGCAATAAGAGAAAACGGCTGCGGGAAGCACGAGATAAGACCTGGCCTAGAGCACATGGGCTAGCAATGCCAATCAAAGATGCAAGGCGAACCATTTCTGCAGCTACGGGCCAGCGCGCAAAGCAGCTGGTGCGAGTACAGAAGATGGCGTCCGCAGGAGCTTTCTTACAAAAACTGTCCGGGTCCAGTTGATGTGTGCGTGCACCGCACAAAGGGCGGAGCCAGACGGTGGCACCGGCGACGTCAAAGGACTTGGACCTGATGGCCGACGGCTCTGTCTGCATGGCAACATGGACGACATTGCTGCGAGCATTCCAAAGGAAGCCGAAAGCAGACACAGAGGCCGACGGGGGCGGAGCCGCAGATTTAGGTGCGGCCGGTGCAGGTGGCGCATCCGGCACCGGGCCCTCGTCAGCGAAAGTGACTCCAGAGCAGCCTCAGAGTCGACCGCAGCAGGTGCGTCCGCCGGTGTGGGGGACGGTGCCGATGGGGCGACAGGTAGGCGCCAAAACGCCGTGGTTTTCCCTAGGCCCAGGACTTTTGCACCATTGCCTGTTGGGTTCCCGGCTGCGACCGCCTCTGTGGCCGTCCTCTGACGCCAACCATATGTGTCGCCGCTGTCACCGCCGTCGCTAGGTTTCTCTGAGGCACTGACAGCGGGCCTCGGTGTGAAAACTCGGCATCGCGACTAATTAATTGCACTTGCTGCGTTCTTGGTCACTGCTTGCACTTTCCTTCTTGCTTTTTTGTAGGTGCATGCTTTGTGCCGCAGCTGTTTTTTTCTTCGAACTCTAGTCAAGCTCCCCTCCTCGGTCGCCTCGCGCCTGCCCGGCATGTCTGTCCGACCTCGCTTGGACGATCCGGCGGCCCTGGTGGCCATGCTTGACCAGCTCTCGGCTTCCCCAGCTGTTCGCACAGCCCTTTCCGGAAAAGGCTTTGCATCACTGGGGTCATTGGCCTTCGCTGTGTCCGATCCGTCGGACGCTGACGAGGTCCGGCTGTTTGTCAGGTCCACCTTGTCCCTTCCGGACACGGATGACGCTGCACTCGTTTTCGGCTGACTCTTCCTGCCTGCGTCGGCTGTTGTTTGAGGCCTCTTCTGCTGCTCCGCCCAAGCCAGCACTTGGCTCCGGAGCACAGCCTTCTGCGCCTGCACCATCAGCCTCTGCCACCAAAATCGCTGTGCCAGATCTCTTGCATCTGTGCAAGACTTTCTTGGCGAAATACCCGGGCGAGCTCCTTACCCCGGACTCTGCCCCCTCGGTTGACTTTTTGTCTCTGCTAAAAAACCATCACGACGCACAGCAGTCCCTGTGGATCCCGTGGCGCCTGCGCACCTCCGAGTCCGATGCTACCCGCTGGGAGGAGGCCCGACGCCCTCGCAATGACCGTCAGTTACTCCGCTCCCTCTTGGACGCTGACGCGGAACCTGCGTCGGCATCGGTCAACCTTAACACGCAGGGCCCATCGGATCCGGTACTTCGCCGCTCTATGAGTCTGTTCGCGACGGCGCTTGCGATGCTCGATCAAAAGTGACAGATTTCTGCATCGTCCTCGCTGACAGGTCTGTGTGGGCTTCCGTGTCTGAGCTTATCCGGGACCACGGTTGGAGCCTTTCTGACTCCCTCAATGAAGTTGCCTTCTGCCGTGGCGAGATGGCGAACCTGCTTCAGGCCCGGCCCCGCCCTCCCAAACCCCTCACCGGTCCGCCCGGGACTGTAACTGGTTCGCCCGGTAAGGGTGACTCCCTGGAACGCCTGGTTGCACTCGTTCTGGACGTGGCCAAGGCTCATCGCCGTATTCTTATTCGCAAGCAGGACCGTGGCCTGCTCTGCTTCCGGCACAAGAACGCTATTTATCAATGCACTACGTTAAACTTTGGCGCACGGGTCTCCAGCTTCTTCTGGGCACGTGCCGCTGGACTATTGGTTCGTCTAGTCCACAAACTCATCCGCGTCCGTCACTCTGCCAAGATCTACATCGACGACTTGCTCTGCCTTCTGGACTCCGCTTCTGCACCCGTTTGGGCTTCGCATATCGTCGTTTTGCTTCTTCTTCTTCTTCTTCTGCAGGTCCCTCTTTCCTGGCACAAATGCCCTCTGTCCCCGCGCGTTGTTTGGATCGGCTGGGAAATTGATCTTGCAATCTTTACTGTTCGCTTGGACCCGCAGAAGTTCCAGCGACTCTGTGCTCTTCTTCGCCAGGCTCTCTCGTCACGACGTTGCTCAACGCATCTTCTTGAGCGTATCACCGGAAAGCTCCTCTGGTTGTCTTCGCTATTCAAGACTTTCCGCCCTTCTCTGGCTCCGCTCTACGCTGACCGACACGCTTTTCTGCCCACCATATGGCTGCCCTGGATCCGCAACGCTGGAGTGATTTCCGCTCTAAACTGTCGTCGGATCTTCGTTTGCTGCAGCATGTGGGTTTGGCCGCTCTGCCACCAGGGTCTCGTATCTTGCGTGTCGGTCAGTCCTGTGTCTCCTCGCTGGCGGAGCTCCCGCTCCTCCCGTCTGACTCCCGTCGTATCTGGATCCAGTCTACGGGCATCTGCATCTTGTCAGAGGAATCGTGTCTTGTTCTCCGCCTCTGGCTGGATCTGGCTGCATCTGGCACGGCCTGCCGGTCGCTCTTGCGCCCTCCACGCCTGGAATGTCAGGCATTCGCTGATGCCTGCGCCACGCCTACATCCGCGGGCCTTGGTGGCTTCGTCCGCTTACCGGACGGCCGCCAACTTTTTTTCCGGAGCACTTTTTCCGCGGCCCAATTACATGACATGTTCCCATGGTTGCCGCCTCAAGCTTCCATGCGGAATTACATCTCTTCCTGGGAACTATTGGCACAGTGTGCCCTGGTCCACCTTCTTCACTTGCTTCTGGGACCCAGCCACCTGCCCGTGGCATTTTTCGGTGCGACAACGCTGCCTCTCTATGGCCTCTGGTTTGTGTTCCGTCCTCCGCTCGTTCTTCCTGTGTCAGCAACGTTGCCGCATTTCCGTCCACATTGATCACGTTCCGGGCATCGTGAACGATGTGGCCGATGTACTAAGTCGGTCTGCTGACCCTGCTCATCTGGGGTTCAAACCACAGGGAGAGGTCCGGGTTGACTGGTCTGCTTTCTGTGAATGGCCACAGTTGGGCTTGTTCCTAGACCCCTCGCACTTCGAGGGTCTTTTGGCATGCGGTTCGAGGCTTTCGCCTTGATTTTCTTCATTGGCCCGTCCCACGGCTGTGGTCAAGCTGCAGCTCGAACTATCTTTGGATTTCCGGGCCAATTCCGAAGACTGCGGATTTCCGGTCTGGTCCGGTCCGGTCCGCCCTCCTGCGGCCGCGGCCGGCACCGACCAGACTGCTTTCTGCC
>CAJNJA010006411.1:0-16949 GCA_905231915.1 Symbiodinium necroappetens
GCCCCTCGCGCGCACACACACACACTCTCTCTCTTTCTCTCTCTCTCTCTCTCTCTGTCTCTCTCTCTCTCTCTCTCTCTCTCTCTCTCTCTCTCTCTTCACTTCCCTTCAAGGTCCAGCTAAGCCCGAAAGGCGCCGGCCTGTTATTGGGGCTTTGGTTTTGGCAGCGTGAGAAAAGCACCCAGGACGTCTCGGGAAAGCTTTTCTTTCATCAGGGCTGTGGGCAGAGGTTGCCCTCNNTGCCCGCGCGCATCAAGCGCCCCCGTTTGTTACGGGGCGAGGAGTAGGATTAGGTGCACGCGCCACCAAGGCATCTCTGGCATCAGACCTTCTCTCAACCAAACAACAGCTCAAAGGTACAGGGGCTGCCCCCCTACAAGTACAGGTCGGGAAAGCTCTCTCTCTCTCTCTCTCGCTGTTCTCGCCGAGAAACTGCGCTTGCTCAGCAGCCACGTGCAAAGGCGTGGCCCCCTGCGCATTGATGGGATCCACCTCCCGGCGATGTGTTTTTGCGGTTAGGCTTCAACTCCGGGGGCCAGTTCGATCCGGATACCTCCAAAACCCTCGGGTGACCTTACGTGTGCGGTATCCCACGGTTCAGGGTTCAAAGGATTTCATAGGCGTGAACCCTCCAAAGAGGTGTTCTTCAGTTTCAGAGCTCAGAGTTGGGCGCTGTTGTCGCAAGGTTGGCGAGGACTTCCGCATCTTTTGAAGCCCGGTCCCAAAGTGCCCCAAGCCATTCAACGCAAACCAAACAGCAACTGCTCTCGTATGGAAGCAGTTCCACAAGGCTGGGCTATTTCCACAGGCAGACCTTTTTTGGGCTGTCTAGCATTCGCTCTAGCCGCAGGTACTCCGACAATGCAGGATCACAAACTCTTCGATGTTCGCTGGACTTTGTCCCTCTGTAGGCCGAAGGCTTGCGACGGTCTCCTCTGCGGTGGCACAACTTGCATTCGCGCCCCCCGGGGAGGTGATGCAGCTTCATCATCATCTTCATCATCCTCATCATCATCATCACACGAGATGTACAGCACTTTTGACAGGAACCCTTGAAGCATTGGCTATAAGCAGCGCGGAGGCTTTGGCTGTGCTGCCTGTCTTCGGCTTGGGTGGACTTGTACGCGCCTTAGGCGGACTTGTCGTCTTCGGTTTGGGTAGTCCCGGCTGTAGTGTGATGAAGGCCACCTTGGCTTTGACCGCTTTGGCAGGGATAAAGCTCCCTTTGCCGCTTTTGCCAGGTCCGCATGCAGATGCAGGGGCTGCACCTGGTTGCGAATGCCGCACATGTGTAATCAGTAAGTCCACCAACCAGCATGTCGCCATGGCTCTGTCATGGCTGTCACGGCCTGGGCTGCTTCCCTCGGCAAGCCAGCAGCTGCAAAGTTGGCGACGTACATTTCGAAAGCACAGACTCAGCAAAGCTTGGTGGCAAAATAATATCGCAGTCCAGATTGACAAGCACGTGCCCACTGAGGTCGCCGTCCTCAGGGTCTATGCACTCCATGCCAAACCGATGCGAGGTGTTCTTTGCAATGCTCGCGTGGAAGTTACCGTCGGTCTGACGAATATCGGCGAAACATAGCCTCACATCCAGCTCTTCTGTACCCTGCATGCCAAGGACACTGGAGAGCCTTTGCAGGCACTGTTGCTCCAAACCATCTTCCGCGAGAACAATGAGATCGGGGGAAATCTGGACAGCAGAAACTCCATCGTGCAGGAAATGCTCGCGATGGACTCAGGAGAACTCACAAAGACGGAGAGCAACACCAGATCAAGACTGCGTACAAATACCTTTCCATCCATTGCCGGATGGCCACCATGGCTTCTGCCAGGGCCAGTTGTGCCATGGCTCCGTCCATGGCTCCGACGGCTTCAGAGACCTGCCTCGTGGAGGCTCGGCCGGCTCTGGCACTCGAGCTCTTCGAGGGGGCTCCGCGGGTTCGGGCACGGATCCAAGAGCTCGAGGAGGCTCTGCTGGCTCAGGCACCGATGGCTTCGGCTTCGGCCTTGCCTTCTGCTTGGCAAAAGGCTTGGACTCGGAGACGCGTTTCTTGGGCATGGCCTTCTGCTTCGGACGAGGGCGAGGCTTGGGCATGGCCTTCTGTCTCGGAATCCGAGCCGAACTCGGAGCTCCGGACTCCGGAGCTTCGGACTCCGAAGGCTCTACTGGCAGCAGCGGCTCTTGGAAGCTTTCGATCGTCGGGAGGTCGCTGATGTCCACCGGCCCCGGCTCCAAAGCATCCTTGGGCCTCGCTTCGAAAGAAGGCTTCCACTGGCTCCAGCCCTCGACATGTTGCTCCGGCGGCGAGTCGATCTTGATCCGCACCGCTTTGAGGCGGACCTGGTCGGGTTGTAAGATCCACTGGCTCCCGGTGCTGCCATGTCTCCGCTTCCTGCGCTTTCCTGGCTGCACCCAAAGCTCATAGACGAGGCGATGGTAGAGCCCGTCTGGGAAGGGCTTCCCTGGACGGGCATACTTCTCGGCCACTTTGAGACTCGGCGAGCAGAAGACGCCGCAGACACTGTTGAAGTCGTGTCCGAGCTCCTTGTCTTCGGACGCAAGGACCACGCCGGAAGCTGCCACCAGCCAGAGGGAGTACCACCAACTGCCCTGGTAGGCCGTTTCCCACGTGGAGAAGCAAACATCTTGGGACGTTGGTCTGTAAAGGTAACGGTGCCAAAGGTCGCGTCGTCCTCCTCCAAGATCCTGGTCCACCGTGTCAACGTAATCCAAGCAGTCAAGTCCACGTGCCTTCTGCCATCGGTAAAACTCTGGTTGGACAAGCTTGTTGAAGACTTCCATGGCAAGCCTTGCACGGGCATCAGAGCTGAGGTCAGCATGCAAAATCTCCGGAAATGGCGGCAACAGACGGCGCTTCTTGCAGGACTTGTTCTGGTCCTTCTGATCTTTTTCTTCCTTCCGCCAGAGCTTTACCAGGGATCCCCGACATTCTGCTGCTTCGCGCAAGGCATCCGAGTGGTGGCAGAGGGTTGTGGGAGACTCTTCCATCGCCTTGCGTCTGGATGTGCATACCGAGCCGACATACAGCGGGAACGAAGAGGAGGCCGCAGGACGCAATCTCCTAACTCTCCGTCCTGCCGCAGCACTAATTAAGAGTCATGGCTGCACCTCCCGCCTCCACACCGTAGCCCATAAAGAAGCTGATGAGCTCCACATCTCCGAGACCAGCTGCAGCATGCAGGACCGAGTCCTTCATTGCGTAACCGGAAAACTCCCTCCCCCGGGTCCTTCTCTTCGGCTCTCCTGTGTCTCGGGGTGTGCGGCCGAGCAGAAGTCGATGCCATGTGCCGCCATGCACTGGATCATGGCCTAATTTCCCATTTTTTTTGTCAGATGGCGGCTCATCACAAAGCCAGTCTGAGAAGCTGACAGCGTCCCGGCGGCCCACGGCATCCAACAAGCGCGCCCCATCCGTCCACTGCTCCACGTGGCTCTCCTGAAAAAAGGGGGCCCCGTTTTTAGACTGCGTCCTCCTACGTAAGGGCAAATGGGTATCGTAAGGGCATATTATCGCTTCCGATCCCAGACTCAGGCACAACGAAACAGCGGAGCTTCTCCTTGTCTCGGACTGCGATCACTTCGTCACAAGCTGGGCACCTGTAGTTGTTGCCTGAGAAGGAAGCGACACACCGGCAGTGCACCTATCGAAGTCGGACAGGGTGAGCTGGGTCCCTAGCGGTAGCAGAAGACGCTGTGCGACACCAAGTTGGCGGTTGGAATCTCTCGACCGCAGTTGCCGCAGACAGACGTCCCTGCAACTGTCGAGGCTGCAAGGAGACAGTCAGTCTCAAAAAGAGTGGATCCGCTCGCCTGATTCCTTTGCTCCATCTTGTTCCTGTGTAGCAGAGGCTAGGATCGTGCGAGAGCCAGGCATTAGAGGATCCCCTTGGAGCCTTGTTGTCCAAGTCGAGCACTTCAGGAGCCCCTAAGGAGGAGGAGAGGAGGTCACAAAGCTACTCTTGAAGAGGCGCCGCTCCGGGTTGCCTCCCCGGACGGGCAAGCAGTGCTTCCCCCGTGCCTGACGAGCGGTCGGAACGAGATGAGAAAAAGAGTGAGCATCACCTGCTCTGCTGTTTTAACTGCTTCACTGCTCGTCACGCTCTTCACAAGGCCTGCTCTTTGGGCACAAAAGACTACAAAAGAAGAAGCTCCCGGAGACCGGAGTCCGGAGTCAAGAGTTTCGGAAGCTCTGCGCTGCTGCACGTCTCTGCTACTTCGCACGATAGAAGGGAGATGCCTTGATGGCATCGATGAAAGCAGGGCCTTCCTGCGCCTGAACTTTTGCCTTGAGGGTTTCTGGTGTGTCGCCAGGCTCCACGACCACCTTCCGTTGCACCACCACGGGTCCACCGTCCACCTCCTCCGTGACCAGATGCACAGTGCAGCCGCTCTCCGTCTCCTTGGCATCGATCACGGCCTTGTGCACCTCCAGGTCCATGCCACCGGCGTGCTTTGGGAGGAGGCTTGGGTGGATATTGATGCAGCGGCCCTCCCATTCCCTGCAGAACTCCGGGCTCACAATGCGCATGAAACCACACAGCATCACCAGCTCCACGCCCTCCTCACGCAGGGCCGCTGTCACTGTGGCATCATACTCGGCCCGCGGCGTCCCCTTCTTGCAGGGAACGTGGACGGCCTTCACGCCTTCCGTTCGACCCCGCTCCAGGATGCCCGCATCTCCCTTGTTGGAGATCACCACCACTATCTTCGCGTTCAGCTCGCCGCTCTTGATGGAATCGAAGGTCAGCTGGGAGGACGAGCCGCGAGTCGAGCCAATGAGACCGATTCGAAGGGGTGCCGACTCCGCCATTGGGGCGAAACAAACAGCCTAAACAGCCTACAGCCTAAAAGCGGAAACCCCCTGTGAGACCTCCTCAAGTCTAGGTAGGAGAAAGCTCTGAAACATGCTTGCCAGCCTCCGTGAAATGACAGCATCAGCCCTCACCTACCTTGAGCCATTTGGACCAGGGTAGTTGCTCGATTCATTTAGGCATGCTTCCGACTCACGCATATTGGCTGCGCTGGTGCTACACAGGGTCAGCGGATATGTTCATCTCAGCCTCGATCCTGTCGATGACCGCTGCCGTTTGAGGACGGCTTTGTGCATCATTTGATTCAAGCTCCTCCGAAGCATCTGCTGCACTAACCGTTGTCTGCGTCACGATTTAAAAGGAGTCCTTTATTCTGTTGAGCAGAATCTGTGTGGTAGACCGAAAATTATCCACCATGTCATCTTTTTCGTTCTGAAGGGCCTGAACCTCAACGCGGCTACAAGTCTGGTCATACGGCCTGTACCAGTGCTGGGGCGGTGGCCTTGCTGCGGAGGCGGCGCACTTCCGCTTTTAGCAAGTTCAGCTGATTGCTCACTTGCGTGTCGAGGAGTGACCTGCACTTCGCACATAGCAGCGCGAATGTCAAGCGCAACGAAACACCTGCATCAGCATCTTGAACCTTTGCGGCGCCTTGCCAAGACATCGCCATGTAGCGATTCCAACACTCCATGATCCTCGTCCTTCAGCGAAAACGGCCAGGCCAGTGTGATGATGTGAATGTCGTCTGCCTCGTCGTCCTCGTCAGCCTCATCACTGAGTTCCTCGAGTGCCGTATGCTTTGGAGAAGCTCAGAGTACCAGATGACCAGCTAAAAACAGCTCCTCGTACATCAACTACAGCGCGACAGGGGGAGCGGCGGCAGCTCTTCCATGGCGGCACGCACGGTGGCGCATGGCGACGCTGCCGATCTTCTTCCAACGAGACAATCATCTGAGAGGTTGCATAAAACGAACGGTGCGGCCTGACTGGAATGATAGCAAGCAAAGGATGGGACTAGACAGAGTTCTCTCACAAATATTCAACATCAGCTCGGGCAAAACAGGTTCGGAGTGCCACGGGCCTTTCCCTTGCTGAGGTCCGGGCTGGGGCTGGGGCGCGCACAAGCCATCTCTGACAGTGGATCCTGGTCAGACTGCTGACATAGGCGCGCCCGCGCGCCCGCGCGCGCCTTTTACGTCTTTTGAGGCTTTAGTCGGCCGTGGCCCAGGCCAGCTGTTCGGATGCAAGGAGAGCTGTGCTCAGTGCAGCGACGTCCCAGGCCAGGCCCTGCCCGAAGCAAAGAGCCCCGTGACCCGGCAGGATCCCGTCATCGAACTCAGGCCTGATGCCGCATTTCCTCCAGGACGCACGGCACGAACCTGCCATGGGAAATCCGCAGAGTGGGTCATTAGCAGCGTGGATGTTTGAGCCTTTCTCTGCCGGCTTTCTGGCAAGCACTGGCCACTGCCGTAAAGGTCTGCCTCAACTGGGTTCAGCTGCATATTGTGCGCTAGCAATGAGTCATAATCAACGCTAAACGCCCGGCTCGTTGCACAGCAGTCGGTCCTCACTGCAATCAGGAGGGTTCACACTCCGGTTTCCTAAAGCCACGGAGCCTGGTTCAGCTCCACAGAGGGATGCACACCTCTCTTTTCGCCTACGCTCAAGGGCCCTGATGCCGACGGTAAGTCAGGTGCTGGCAGGCATGAAACTGCATACAATTGCACTCACGACATGTCGCTGTCTTGTGCTGCAGAGACTTTGAGCACCTACATGTGACATCAACGACGACCACAGACAGATCAAGAAGACCTCAAGAAGAAACCAGAATTATCAGGAGTCCAAGCGGGCGACTTGTCCAATTCAGACCTCTCACCAGCTGCCACACCTGATCACGACAGTCCTCCTGCATTCGTGAAATCGCAGCGATCGAAGCGGACCATCGCAAACCTGTCGGCGCCCCAGGGCAACAAGCTTAGATTCCATCCCTCGCGATCCAACAGAGCACCAGGAGATCTTGCAAAGTTGTGCCTTGCTCAAAGGCAGTGACCACGGCCGTCACAGAGATCTTCGCACGGAAACAAGCGAACCCGTCTCCAGCCGTGAAAGAAAGCTGTGCTGCAGGCCACGTCGGCTTGAAGTCCTCGCTGCTGCAGGCTCTGCAATGCCTGCACTTCGCGAAAACCAAGGGTGCTGAGCTCTGCTTTTTGTTTTCGCCTCCCCGCTTGGTTTGCAGCCTCCATTGCTGAGGACCAAGGGGTGCCGGAAAGCAACCTCTGCGACCCAAGACAGGACCCCCCCCCCCCAGATGTCCGCCAGTTCCTATGCCTATGCCGACGAGACGCGCATTCCAAGTGATGAGGTCCGGCAGCGTGCTTTGCGCTGCCAAGGCCTGGAAGCAAGATCCAGTCTCTGGGGACCGGGAGCAGACTTCATGGCTGAGAGATCTACAAAGCCCAGTGTTGCCAAGGCCTGGCACGTGTGAGCTGCAATCGAAGGAGCTAAGAGACGGAGCCCGAGGGCCTGTTGCCACACCGATTCGCAGCCACTAACGACCGCGTTCAGCACGTCCAGGTCGAGGCCTGCGAGCAAAAACTCACGACCGGAGGGAGCCTGGACCGAGCCTTCTTTGACCGAGTCGCCGAGTCCCCACGTCCGACCCCGGTGCAAGAGCTCAAGGACCCAAGCCTTAGACAAGGCTGCAAGGACCGAGACCAAAGACTCTCAGAAAGCCACTGGGCAGGGCCCCCCGACCCAGCGCAGGGCATCACAGGCCGCGATGGCCGAGACGAAGCCACAGAGCTGGTTCTTTCTATCTGGGAGTCCATCGGATTAGTCGAAGACACAAGAGCCGCAAGCCGTTCAGGGCCCAGCACTGCAGCGTAATCTCACCTAACCTCGGCATCTGCGAAGGTGCCCAAAGTCGCTTGGGCTTGACCCGAGCTGTGCACCGTCTTGCTCGGCGAGGACTTAACCTGAGACAACAGCACAAAAAACCGTTTTGAGTCATGCCCGCAGCATGAACACATTTCCGTCACAGTCATGTCGTGGCAACTCCATCTCCCACCCGCGATGAATGAGTTTGAAAAGTCAGCGCTGTCTTCCAGCCCTCTTACTGAGCAACCCGACAGCACCGCGATGGATTCTTCCCACAGAGAGGCCTGAAAAAGAGGTGGTTCTGACGAGGCTTCAGAAAAATGGACTTATCTGCCCGATCTGCCCTTGCATGCCTCGGCGGCAGCAGCGACGGCCGCGCTACGCGCCCCGGAGCCCAGTCCAGGCAAGCCGCGCCTCTCGAGGTAAGCAAGAGGAGACGCGCCGTTCATCGCGCCAGGGAGAGCCTTCTCCCCCAGGCCAGTCGCTCCAGGGAGCTGCTCCAGGCGCCCGGCGCCGCCACCTTGGACTTCTCCCCCCACATGCAAGAGAAGACGGGGGGCAAGTCAGAGGTTCCCAGCAGCGGCCACGAAAGCCACGGAATCGAGGCGGAGCCGCGTGCGGCCGCAGGCCTCGTGGTTTCGACAGGCTCCTCTCTGCTAAGGCCTCGAATCTCACTTGGGCCTGAAGCTGCTGAAGCCCGTGAACCCACGTGTTGGGAGCCTCGGCAACGCGACTCATCGAGATCTGTCAGACGCTGTTCAAGCAGTGAATTCCAAAACGGCAAGCAAAGCAAGTGTTCAGCTCCCCGCTATTTGGGCGGTCAGTACCACGACCTGCATCGCTGCGTTTGAAGCCACTGTCTTACATGTGCGAAAGCCTCGCTTAGACTCCAGCATTTGGCAACAGCATCTTCGTGCTGGCTATTGAGAAGAGTTGCAAAGGCAGTCGCCAGCTTCCTCACAAGGACATCGGACCACAAGGCCGCAGCCGGCGGCAAAATCACGACATCATGAAGCAACGGCAACAACAGCAGCGCTTGTGCATCTTGAGTCTCACGAACCTTGAGATGTTTACTATTTAATATTGAAAAAAGCGACTGGGACAGTGCCAGATTACACTCAGCGACGACACCATGCCGGCGACACTGCGCTTAGACACTGTTTGGTGTCAAAAAAAGCACAGAATCAGATCAGCTGTGAACCGTCACCGGAACTCTACAGTAATTTCAGCACAAAAAATTTCAGACGTGTGACTTTTGCTCTCTCTCTCTACCACTTTGCTTTGCCTTGCTTTGCCTTGCTTTGCTTGGGGCTTGAAGTGCCCGGTATCACCGAACCGAGGTGGGGCGTGTTTGCTCGCAGACAGATTTCAAAACTGGTACGCCAGGGCAAAAAACATGCAAATGTTCGGCCTTGTGAGTCGCTTGAACGATGCAAGCAGACCATTCGGTTGTGACGAATGGAGTTTTGTGCCCCTGTAAACGGTGAATTTACCGGAAAGAATTTCTAGCCGGCATGTGTTCAGGCTCTGTTCGGGTGGTTCGCGGATCCCACGCCGGATGCCCGTTGCCAACAGCCCTGCTGAAAGAAAGAGACGGTGCTTGCCCGCCGCTTCTGTCTGTGAGGAAGAGGGGCCGCAGGGCCCTTTCTTGGCCGTGTGGAAGAGGGAGGAAGAGACAGAGAGAGAGAGAGAGAGAGAGAGAGAGAGAGAGAGAGAGAGAGAAAGAGAGAGAGCGAGAGCTCAAGTGTCCGCACCTCGTTGGAAGTCAGCTAGCAATGGTTTGCCGGCAACCCATGCATAAGCACCGTCGCTGCCGTCGCTCCCCCTCTCCTTCCTCAGCCTTCCTCCCGCCCGTGCTGAATGTTGCTGGCTCAGCGCTTCGATCCCCGACGCTGAGGGATGGCGAAAGCGAGCGACTGGCTGTGGAAGCGATCTTTCTGTGACTTTTCCCACGCCTCGGCCGCGGCCAGCGGCGGTGAGCGCTGCGCTGCAGGCGACGGCATCCTCGAAGGCGCCTCCGCGCTCGCGCAGGAGCCTAAGCCGGCTCTCGAGAGCCCTTCGCGGAGCCGCTCATCGCCGCTCATCGCCGCTCCGCCGCTCCGCGTGTGCTGGGGCCGGCGCAGCAACGATCCCTGCCATCTCTCGCCGGTTTTCAAAGCAACGGTGGTGCCTGCCAGAGCACCGCACCGCGCCGAGACTGGGACGCACCGGGCTGCACGGCTGCATTCTGAGTGACCAGGCGCGACACAGCGTTCGGGAGCAAGGCAAGACCGGCCAGGAGCGAGAAGAGCTCCAGCGCCTGCTTGCTGGGTAGCCGAGTGGAGCGCATGACCCTCCGCCGCAGGAGTCGCTTCCAAAAGGACGGCCTGCAGCCAGCGAGCTGCCTTGCTCAGGCCTAAAAGTGCCGAGTTGAAGCTGACCAAGTCCAGCTGGAGTTGGGACCTCAGATCCCGCCGCGTGTGGTTCACAGATAACGAAGGCATCCACTTTGGGGCCACAGCCGGAGCTGAAGCAGCACGAGCTGCCATCGACCATCTTTGGCGAGTCCCCCGAGCATCTGAGCACATGCAGCCCGCCAGCCCGCCATCTGCCTCAGAGGGCACCGTCTGAGCCTTGTTGACGTCGAGCAGGCTCGCCTGACCAGAGAGAGCTGGGCATGCGGAACAGCGCCCCCCGCGCCGCCGCGCCGCGCCGCGCCTGAGTCCGCATGCTGCGTTGGACCTCCAGGGCAACCGGCGAAGGCCGGCGGAGGCCGCGGCTGGGGCATGCAGCTGGGTCTAGAGAGAGCCACGTGCCTCCAAAGCAGCAGATTGCCATGCAGGCCATGTCCTTCTGGGGCTGCGTCGGGCACTTCCAAGTCCCTGGGGCGAGGATGGCATTTGGCTTGAGCTTCGCAGCTCTTCGCAGCATGTTGCGGCGCCTTTTCCGGGCCAATGCTCATGGGTGCACCCCATAGCAGGGCTCCGATGTTGGCGGGCTCTACCTGCCTTGCTACTGCGACTCCTCAAGGCTGAAACGGAATGGGCAGAGCCATGCAAAAGCCGCCAGGCATGATGCATACAATGCATACATGCCAATACATGCACACAACGTCCAACCCAGCTCTCTGCACAATTCTCTCCGGGCACGCACTGGCCTCCGCTGCCGAACTTGGCTCTGCTAGAAATTCAAGCTCTTGTGCTCTACAGCAATCTGCCTACTTTGCGTAGTTGCAGGCTTCGGTCTGTCCGCTGATGCAGTGTTGTTTCTGCCGGCAGTGTGTGCACATGGCGGGGAAAAATGCATGATCGGGCTCGCTTCTGCACCTCGGAGATCGCCTGAAAAGGGAGGCAAAGCCGGAAGACACGCAGACATATTCCGAGTGGCGCCTCACATGCGGAGCAGATACCAGAGAGAGAACAAGATGAACAGCGTGAGGGCCATCCTGAGAGGGCAAAATGGGCAAGAGTAGGAGTGGCCGCCTCCACAAAACAGAGGACATGTGCCCTTTTGGCATCTGACCCCCCGTAGACCAGCCACTTGTCCCCGGTCTGTCTTCGGTCAATTACATTCACAAGGCTCTGCGACACCTGTGGCAGCTGCAGCGTGCAAGCACTGTGTTCTTTGTTGTCGGTCACTCTCAGAAGAACGTGTGAGCTGGTGGAGGCTGCGTGCCCCGATGCTGTTCGCAGCGTCCAGGAGCTTCCGCCGCGCATTCTTCAGAACCTTGTTCTGG
The DNA here is from genome assembly GCA_905231915.1 of Symbiodinium necroappetens. Taxonomy (NCBI): domain Eukaryota; class Dinophyceae; order Suessiales; family Symbiodiniaceae; genus Symbiodinium; species Symbiodinium necroappetens. Next base: position 11,429 of record CAJNJA010006411.1, read on the forward strand.
TTCACCTCGAAGTTCCTACAACTAGGAGCCAAAGAGAGCTGCCCCCCGGGAATTTCTGAAGCCATCTCTGGGATCCTGACGAGGTTTCCGAAGATGGAGCCTGCCTGCTCCAAGACTTCGTCAAGGGCGGCGGCGGAGTCTCGGAGAGACCGATTCTCCCGCACCAAGCCCTGCAGACAGATATATAGCATATAGCATATATCACAGAGGCACATGGGCCATTTCGTGAAAGAAACATCTCTTCCTGGGCCTGTGTCTCATCGTCAGGGCCATCTTTCTTCTTTCTGTCACCAAGGAGCTTCTTGCGGTTCTCCTCTTCTCTCTTGACCTTCCAAGCTAAAGGGGTCAAGGCGTCGTCACGAGTTGGTGCCACGAGAAGCTCAGACGCCGGCTCGGTAAAAGGCTCCCAGCTGCTTGTCCACGGCATTCTGGATGACCGACCTCACTGACATCCGGGGAAACTGCGGCAAGATCTGGCAGTTCAGCATTCCTTGAGCTGGGTATGGCACACGTCCTCCTCCAGGCGAGTAGTCTTTCTGTCCCAGGCCGCGCGCCCTTTTTCAGGCATCGCGTCCACCTGAATGACAACGAGGGCCGAAATCCCAGGTCGTGAAAGCGCCTCGCCTCTTCTCGGACTCTCTGAGTCGTGTTGGTTAAATCTGCAAAAAGCGCTGCCAGACCTGAGAGATTTGACAGACGCAGACATGGCCCAAAGCAGACAAAAGGCCTAAGGTTGAGCTCCCTGCGCTGCTGCATGGCAACATCGGAGCCCGCCTGAACAGAATCGAAATCCCATCTGCACCACATCTCTCATCTGTCAGAGCCCATGCTCTTGGAAGCTTCGACCTTGTTGGCAGCAAAGCCTTCCAGAGTGGAGTCAACATCCCTTTTGAGCCTTGCAGCTGTATCTGTCGCTGATGCTGTTCGACTCCACACTCTGTGTTACTCGGGTCCTGACGTCTCGGCTTTGCGGAGCAGCGAGCTCACATCACCCGTGGCCTCACAAAAAGAGACGCGATTCTGCGTGGGAAACCAAAAAGGGTGTTGAAAAACCCTGTTTCAAGCCTGCCTCCATGCCGACACAAGGCTCAACCAAGACGATGATTCCTTCTGAAACTCTCCCGGGCTTGAGAATCTATGCTGGTGCTGGAGGTGCTGGATTCCACCATGCCATGCCTCTGAGCTACGATAAACCCATCACTGATCCATGAAATCCTCTCTGTCCCACGGCCAGAACGAGCTGCAGCATGCCACACAAGACACAACTTTCAGCAGAACTGGATCAGCTACAAAAGCGATTGCAGGGAAGCAGGTGGGTCCCGTACCTTTGCCATTGCATGGCCTGCACTGTGTCCACGAGCCTCGACTGGAAGCTGTGGTGGAATCTGTGGCGGGGCCGGGGACGGACGCCCGTGCTTTGCAACCGGCGTCTGATGCAAGTGACTGCTCTGGGCTGTGTGGCCGTGAAACTGCATAGGTGCGGCATGCTGAGAGAAGTTCTGTGTCGGTGCATGGGGGTGTCCTGCCTTCGCAGCGCATGATGCTGCAGTGCTATGCGTGGCATGCACTGGAGGCACTTGTGCCGGCTGCATGTCATTTGGCTCGTGATGCCCGTTTTGTGGGGGAGCCGACTGCAGCGGGTGGGTTGGCTGCAGCTTGTCCAGATGCTGCAGCAGTTCCTGGGGATGCCTCAGCTTTCAGCTCTTGGCAACGCTCAGACCTCTAAAGAATGAGAGCTGCGACATGTTTCCCAAGCTTGGAGCATCCGAATGGTGCCTGGCTCGGACGGCAGAGCCTGCAAAGGAACGATCCAACATCTTCGATGCTCATGCACCGGAAACAGCCTGCAAGGCCATTTGATGGCCCCCAACATCTGGAACACGCGGGCCCTGCATTCGATCTTGTTACCACTGCTGCATAGAATCAAAAAACAGCTAATCCTGTCCTCCGCTTGACCGAGCTTTGAATACAATCCTACCTGCGCTGCACCAACCAATGTTTTGTGCCAAGACCAGCATGCCAAAAAGTTGCAGCATTTCGCACAAGAACTGATCAAATGGTTCAAACCATGTCACCGGCAATGACTTCGTGGCATGGATGGCATCGGAAATACCAGCCCTGAAGCCGGATAAGTCTCTGGAATGAACTGGAAACTAAGTCAAGCAACTCAGCTCACCACGACCCAGGTCGAGGCGGCAAGTGCATGCTCTGAGCCATGGTTGCGCGAGTGGCCGAAGTTGGGCTGCCGCATGTACTTGCTTGGACATAGAGATTGTTGCCATCATGCTGCTACGAAGCCGTGTAACAGCTGCAGTGCATCGTATGCATCCATCCACCTGATTTGGTTGATGGGAAACTGCTGCAATGATGGCCGATGGTGTCGCTGCTGGTGCGAGGGTAGGTATTATGTCGCGGATGGTTTCCGAGCCCTTCCTTGCAGAACATGGCCAACATGCGGAGTCACTGAACGTGACAGCCTGTACAGTCTTGCTCGGATGGAAACCATAGTCACGTCCGAGAATCGGGACTTTGCATCAGAATTTCTCACAGGGAAGCAACCAGAATGTGCTGCCCAGATGGGCTATGGCTAGACTGACACGAATGATCCAACAAGGAGCCAAGGTACGCCCTATCGACGATCTCTCCCAGAGCCACATCAACGAGGCCTTTGAGGGTTTGGGGAAGGTTCCAGCTACATGACATAGAAAAAATACCTGTGGCACTCCTCTTCTTCCTTTAGAAGGCACAACGGGAAGACTCTGGCAACTACCACTCAGCGAAGGCCTCCGGCTTGAGCAGCTTGGAGGCTTGCGAAGCAGCTCGGAGTTCTTGGGCGCCCACTTCGAGTAGCTCGGAGTAGATCGGACCTGCGAAGTAGCTCGGAGTTCCTGAGCTCTCTCTTATAAGACATCTCCAGCCCCCTCTGAAGGCTGTCTACAGCCAGTAGAAATGAAGATTCTTTACATCCAATATTCTCGGGACATGTGCAAACTCTGCAGAATTGCAGCTTTGCAGTAGAGCCGCAAATCTGAACGCCTCAAAAATGCATTTTACAGCGGTTTTGGGTGCTTGCGTGGAAAACCCCAATAATGATCCCTGGCGGTTCAAGGGAAAGAGGAAGAGAGGAAGAGCAGGGGAGAAGGGAGGGAAAAGGAAATGAAAGAAAGGGAAAGGGGAAGGAGAAAGGGAAGGGGAAGGGGAAGGAAGGCCTGTCACAGATGCATTGCAGGAACATTTTTGACGGAACGCTCACCCCTACAAAACCGCTGTAAAATGCCAATGCGAAATCGGTCGCCCTGCAAGTGCTTCCCCCAGTTCCAATTCAATGTGCCCATTCACTCTTCTCGAGCAGTTCAATTTGTTGGCGTTCCTTCAACAACACCACCGCGTCACCGCATCTATCACCGTACACAAAACTCCGGCACCGATGGGGGCTACATGCCGCGAGCTTTCCAAAAAGACAGACATGTTAGATTTACCACGGACTTCTCTTCAGCATTAGCCCAAATCATTTTCCAAACGGGGTCGGCAGTGGTCCATTTTGGGTCATTGAGAGTTGCGGGCCTCGGACTGCAGAGCTTTACAAGAACGTCATTGTCCAGTCACAAAATCCACAGTTCGGAGGACGGGAGGCGGCACAGGCGGCGTGGAATTCAGGGACGGGCATCCGCCCGGCGGTTCTGCACAGTTGCAGGCTACTCGCAGTTGCGGTCCGGCACGGCGGCCAAGAGTAATAATGTAGGATGTAGGCCGCCTGTAGGCCCGTGGGGGGTATTATTGCTGCACGTCCAAAGTCAGCTCAGTCTTATCTATGCTGCAATCTTCTTTCAAAGTCAGCTAGCATATCTCGTGTCAATTACGTAGCAAAGCCACTTAGCATATCTCGTATCGATCTCGCAGCAAAGCGACTCAGCATATCTCGTGTCAATCTCGCGGCAAAGCTTCTCATCATGTTTTCGTGTTAATTACGATGAAAAGTTCTTGTGTCAATTTCTCGTAAAATCCGAAGTGAAAAAATATTCGTGTTAATTACAAGGAAAATCCAAAAAAAGAAATATTCTTGCGTAAAATCCGCAATGAAAAAATATTCGTGTTAATTACAAGGAAATCCAAAAAAAGGAAATAACTGGCCTCAAAACGTTGATTTGGCACAACGAACGGTCTGAAATGAAGAAATTTCGACGCTAGCAATATGAACGCCTTCCCCAGTATCTCCCCACTCCAGATTCGAGCAGTTTTTCATCCATGCTTCAAAACGTTAATTTGGCGCAACGAACGGTCTGAAATGAAGAAAAATCGATGCCAGCAAACGGCCGTGCTCCCAGTATCCCCCCACTCTAGATTCAAGTGTTTTTTTCCATCCATGCTTCGAGGCGATCATTCTTGCAAGTTGATAGGCCTGAAACGAAAAAATCCGTGGCTTGGATTCAGCTCCGTTCTCGAGTATCTCCACACTCCAGACTGGAGCGGTTTCATAGCAGCCATTTTGTTGCAAATTTGGTTCCAATTGTGTTCCAATTGTGTTCCAATTGTGTTCCAATGTTGTTCCAATGTTGTTCCAGTTTTGTTCCAGCTTTTTCCAATTTTGGACCTACGTTTGCAATCGAACTTTTTTCAGCAGTCACCAGCGGCTCCAGCATGCCAGTCTGAAGGCTCCAAAGCCTGTTTGGGGTTTAGGGTTTAGGGATACCGAGACACTTGCAAACCGGCGCTAGTTTGGTCGAGCGAGGAGATGACAAGCATGACAGAGTGACAAGAATGACGGAAATGACAAGGATGACGGAACAAATCGGCATCAAAAGACTGGCAGTCTCCGGGGCCCAGGTAGGTGGGGCCTGTGGAGAAGGGGCAGCGGGGCTACGTGACAAGCGTGACGGGAATGACGGGGGATGGCTTGGAGTTGCATTTTGGAACAAACGGCTGGACTCAGCTCAGAAGGGCATCGGATCGGCACTGTCCCGCAGGCCCCCCGCTCCGGATTGCTGGCTTCTCCTCAACTCCCTGACCTCTCAAACTCAAAAAGCTGGACGTTCAAAATCTACCAAGCGCCTGCTTTGCACATTCCCCTTGCTCCGCGCGCTGTACTCGGCTTCCCTCCAGGTCCCTCGCTCACGAGCCGACGGAGGACCTGACGAAGCGAGTCTGCAAGGCGAGGCTGGGGGCGCAGAGAGTTAAGGCTCAAGTCCATTAGTCGCAGTGGCTTCTTTTTGGCGCGTCATCGACTGTAATGGCGCACGAGACGCAGGCAGCTGAAGAGTTTGTCCAACCCCATGTTCGGAAGGCCTCTCTGCAGTGTACAAGCAGACAAAGCGAACCAAAGATTCTGGAACCTGCTTCTACTGAATTGACTCTCAGCGTGCCATGTAGCGCGCTTGGGCATACAAGGGCCACAAAGGGCCAAAGAAGGATCGCAGGCCAGACCTGTCCATCAGCAAAAGATTCATCCTATCACTGGAACTGTTGCAGTCTCGCTCCACTGTGGAATCCCACTTCTCCTCCAGCACGCTTGTCTTATTCGTAA
>CAJNJA010006412.1:0-16948 GCA_905231915.1 Symbiodinium necroappetens
CCCCCCCCCCCCCCCCCCCAAAAAAAAAAAAAAAAAACACCCACCAAAATAAATCCCACAACCCCATAAGGCTTCCATATTGAGAAAGGACCCGAAGACATGCTAGCACTCTGAATCCCCTAAGTCGAACGAGCCACCACACCCCAGAATCCTGATCCTGCCTTGATTCCCTGGCCGTACTCCCCCCAAAAGTGTGGTTCAAAGGGTAAAAGGAGGGACCCTTATTAAGGACCCCTAGGTATATAACCTTAGTATACCCATTATATAGCCCATGATAGAGTAGGGATCCCCATTAAGGGTCCCTCCTTTTGCCCTTTCAGTGGTTTGAATGCGGCCCTGTAGAGGTTTCGGGCCAAAACCCCGGCAAACCCGCAAAAGAAGCCTCAGAACCGACTAAGGATACAGCGCCCATTGTCAGTAACCCTGATACAAACACAGCCAAACCCCAAACCCTAAACCCGAAACCCTGAACCACAAACCCGAAACCCTAAACCCCAAACCCTAAACCCCAAACCCTAAACCCCAAGCTCCAAATCCTAAACCCTAAACCCCAACCCCTAAACCCCGAAGATCCACACGCACGCCTCACCAACAAAGGTTCCACATGCCCGGTCCCTGGTTGGACGGTCCACGCACCGACCTTCGGATTAGGCAACTGCAAAAAAATGCCCTAGTTGCAAGAGCTAATATTGGGGCCTTATAAGAATTAGAACAGGGTTTTGGGGTACATTATACTACAATTATAAAAAGGAGCCCCCACAATAGTATAGGTAATTGTTTAGGCCGAATCGTTTCTAGAAAGCCTTGTAGGAACCCATCTAAGAATCTAGCAGTCCTTTTTTTCAAACCCTTCTCGGAAGAATTCTGGGTTTTCCCTAAATCGGAACCCTTGCGTGAGGGCTAACTCCTAATGTAGGAACCTGATTAAGAAACCCTGGGCAGTGATTTGGGTTCTTAACTTAATATGAACCTGATTAAGACACCCTGGGCCTTTATTTGGGTTCTTAATATGAAGCCTAATCTTTTGTGGTGTTATATATGGCCAGGGTTTCTTCATGAGGTTCCTACATTAACTCCTACATCACCCTAAACTCTAAACCCCTAAACCCCTAAACCCTAACTCCTACATCCCTCCCCGCCTTTGAAGAGCCACTGGCCCAGAAAACGAAGAACTTGCGCTCGCCATCCGCCTGGCTTCGGGTTTAGGGTTCAGGAGCTTTGGGTTTAGGAGTTTTGCGCCAGAAGTTTAGGGTTTAGGCCTTGGGTTTAGGGTTTAAGGTCTAGGGTTTAGGGTTTAGAGTTGAGGGCTTAGGGTTTGGAGTTTAGGGAATCCGGTTACATCTTGACTCGGAATGGCTCTACGCAATACCCAGACAGATAAGTACATAATATGCATGAATCAAATACAAACAAGTAACAATGACAAGCCCGTACAAATACAAGGCTTCAGCTTTCATCATGCAGCTTTGATTGATCATTCAAGAGTAAGGGTCGTGCTCGTGGCAGTGGTTGTGGTAGTAGTCACCGCCGTCGTCGCAGTAGTAGTGGTAGCCGTAGCAGCAGCCCTGGCAGTAGAAGTAGCAGTAGCAGAACCAGAATAAACGGGAACTCGCGGGCAGATAAGACGCATCATATGTCTAGCAGCTACCACGACAAGCATAGTCATGACACAGTTTTAGTCAGTAGTCATCATGACCAATCAAATCGAGCATCAGTTCATAAGAGTGAGCCGCTTCAGGACCATTCGCGCCCGCAAGGCCACATTTGCGATCAGTTGTATCTGCTGAGAAGCCAGCAATTAGAGTGCTCCATGAGACAGGCGACTCTTTGTGAAAGCACGGAAAACCTGACCCGTCCACCTTGAGCGCGAACTTGCAGGAGTCGCACCTAGGGGACGTGGTTTTAGGCCTTAGGCTTTAGGGTTCAAGATTTGGGGTGCACCTTCTATAGCAAGCAAGAATGAATGGGGACTTCGGTACTTCGTTTCTCATCTCAGAACAGAGGCTGAACAACTTCTTACGAGCATCGTTCCACCTTGGATGAACAGATTCTGCAACTTCTGCTGCTGCTGGTGCTGCTGAGGACGACAGCTATTCTCCAAAACTTACATAAACGTCCTTTCCTATGTAGCCCTAAAGCTTTTTAGAAAACCTTGCAGGAACCCCTCGAAAGCCACCCTCAAAGAACTTTGAAGGAATCAGTTGCCCCCCGGACGCCGCTGTAAAAGGTGCCTCAGTACCATTCTATGACCCTCCCCAAACCCTTCTTCCTGTAGCCCTCAACCCAAACCGGCCCAAACCCTTATTCCTTAAGCCCTCAAACCCAAAGCCTTAAAGCCCCCTTTCCCAGAGGCTAAACCCAAACACGCGCTTGTAAAGCCTTCATGAAATCCTTACCGAACCTTTAAAAACCCCCTATAGACCCTTCAAAGAACCTTTGAAGGACCCTTACAAAGCCCCTTATCAACCCCTGAACCAATTCTTCAAAAACAGAAAAGCCAAAGCCAAGCCAGGAAGGCGCCTTAGCTGCTCAAGGTCTTCGGGCTCCAAATGCCGGTTGCTCCGAGGGCCACAGCCCAGGACCTGCGGCCCTAAACCCTGAACCCTAAACTGTTTAGGGTTTATGGGTTTAGGGGTTTGGGGGTTTGGGGGTTTAGGGGTTGAGGGGTCTAGGGTTTAGGGGTTTAGGGCTTTCGGGTTCAGGGCTGTTTGAGCCGGGTTTTCGGGCTTAGCTGGGGCTTTTAGGATTTCGGGCGTAGTGTGTAAGGGCTAAGAGGTTATAGGTTTAAGGGATTAGAGGGTATAGGGTATAGATTTCAGGTTTGAGGGTTTAAGGGTTTCGGGGTTGGGACGGTTTATGAGTTCAGTGTCTATCGCTTTGGGTTTTACGGGTTTTACAGGATTCCTTTTAGGACTCCTCTTAGGTTTCTAGAAGGACTCTGTAAGGCTTTTTGCTCGGCTTCTTGGGGTGCATCTCGAGGCCTCCATGAGGGTTGGGTTCCGTAAGGCTTTCGATATGTTGAGGTTAGTGCCTCTCTTCCGCTTTCAGGTTTGGCCCTTAGCACAAGCCCTGAACACCACTCGAAGATTCCGAATGAAGCGAGCAGCTTCCCAAGGTGCAGTAAAGACCCTAGCCTTAAACCCTAACCTCCGGGACGCCCAAGATGTGGGAGTTTAGATTAGGGGCACCCTTGGGGATAAGGTCCCTTTTAAGAGAGCCAGAGTAGGGTTGAGAAGGATCCCCCTTTCAGGGGTCTCCCTAATACTACCTAGGATCATATCCCCAAACCCTAAACCCTAAACCCTACCCTTAAAGCCTAAACCCCAGGGACGCCTAAGATAAGAAGGGTTCCCCTTAAGGGGTCTCCCTAATACTACCTAGGATAATATCCCCAAACCCTACACCCTAAACCCTAACCCTAAACCCTTAAACCCTAAACCCCAGGGGGATGCCCAATATGTCGCCCAGGGCGAGCCTGAAGCAAGATACGAAGGTCTTTGGCAGCATATCGCGGGACGCCGACTTGCTCGGCCGCGGTGGCCTCAAGAAAGAAGCCAAGCCAAGCCAAACCCAGCAGGTTGAGGGTTGCTTTCTTTCAGGTTTAGGGTTGTTTTCTTTCAGGTTTAGGGTTGTTTTCTTTCAGGTTTAGGGTTTAGGGTCTAAGGAACATACAACAGGAACATAAGATAGGAGCGTTAATAATTAGAATAGGGTGTTGGGGTATACTGTACTATAGTTACAACAAGGTCTAGGTAATTATTTAGGCCCCTGTATTACAGGACTAGGGTTCAACGTCTTGGGCTTAGAGTTCAGAGTTCAGGGTGTTAAGTTTCAGGGTCCAGGCCTCAGACGTTACAAGGTAGGGTTAAGGTTTAGGGTGCAGGGTTTAGGGGTTTAGGGGTTTAGGGTTTTAGGGTTTAGGGTTTAGGGTGCAGGGTTAGGGTTGGCGAACGCAAGTCTTAAATCGCAGCACCTGGCCTGGTGGTTAAGAGCAGCATCACGCCAGGAAGAGGTTCATGATGTGCGAGCATGTAGCAAACGGTAAGCAAGCGGTCGGGTGGGTGGTTCGTCACGCGACGGCACTGTCTTGTGCCTCACGCGACGGCACTGTCTTGTGCCTCACTTCCGCAGATCTTGAGCCTCTGAATGATAAGACCCGAAACCTTCAACCCCTCAAGTCTAGACAAAGACTTAGAGTCCAAGAAAGTCTATAGAACCTCACACCAAAACACTGCCCGGAGGCAATGCGCGTGGCAGCGCTTAAGTGCATCTAGGCCACCAGAATCGCCTCCAACTCCTGCTGCATCGTTGGAACAGATCTTATCCCTCATAGGACGGTTTTTCTGAAAACGACTACTGCAGGATGCAGAGTTCCAAAAGAGAAGGTGAAGACACGAGATCGTTCAGATTCAGCCCAAGGAACAAGGTCCTCCCAGTTTTACGGAGGTTTGATGAAGTTCTTTTTCTCGATGGGCTTTACGATGGTCTTTGGCAGGTACTTTCACAGGTACTTGGGTAGTTCTCTAAATTAGGGTCCCTTTCTTGATCCCCAAAGTAGTACGGCACCCTGATTAAAATTACCCCAAAAGGGACCCTAAACCCTAAACCCTAAACCCCTAAACCCTAAACCCTAAACCCTAATTTAGAGAACTATCCACTTGGGTTTTGGGGAAGGTCTTTGAGGAGTAACTTTCCGGTCTCTTGCACGCTGACCGCTCGTAACTACAGACGCCCTAGGCTTTTAGGATGTAGGGTTTAGGAGTTTAGGGTTTAGGGTTTAGGATGTAGGGTTTAGGAGTTTAGGGTTTAGGGTTTAGGATGTAGGGGGTTTAGGGTTTAGGATGTAGGGTTGGGCGGGTTAGGTCTTGGAAATCCGATCTCTTGGTGCAACATTGACATGAATAGACCTGAATGGCCCAATGCGCATTACCTATAAGGTTTATGGTTTAGGCTTTAGGGCATAGGGTTTCAGGGCTTCGGGTTACCGGGTTTAGGGTTTCGGGTTTCAGGGCGAGGAAGCCCACAGAGCCTCAGGCACATGCTTCAATGAAGGGCTGTTGGCCTCTCTTTGGCTGACCTCCAACTTGGTCATCCTTCCCTTCTTCGCATGCGAACACTGCTGATGTGCACTGCGATAAGCCCGAAGAACGTAAAATCACAGGGGTAGTTCGCTGAATACGGGCAATTTTGGGTGTCCTTGTTCTTAAGGTGCCGTACTATTTTGGAGACCTAAAAGGGGCCCGAATCTGAGAACTACCCATATGGTATGATCTACTACGGCTCAACACTGACACTAATGCTCGGCCCGTTTCTGCTAGCCCTCCAGCCGACACCCCAAAACTTTGAGAACGCTCGTAGCAACCTTCCCAAGAGAGCCCAATATCCCTCAATTAAGGAATTGCAGCAGGAATATACCTTACACCCTCATAGTAAAGGCCCCTATACTTAGAGGTATATTCCTGTCCTCAATTAAAGGAGATTGGGCTTTCTGGGTTCCTGACCCTTATATAACCTTTTCCCCTCCTCATTTCGAGGACCTTTTGGGCCCCGAACTCTCAACCCGATAGAACCCCTTTGAGCCCTTAAAGGAGACCTTGACGGGAACCCACAAAAACAAAGACCTCTCCTTGGCCGAGGCGAAAGCGCCGAAGCAGCCGAGTCCCAGAGAGGATTTTCCCAGATCTCGGGATCTGGAAAAAGCCATGGCAAAGAAAAGCTCTTATGGGGGTTGTATTAGTATAAAGGCTTTCTGCAGCTTGAACAGGTTTGCAAGGGCACCTATGGGGGCTACGTGAAAAGCTTCGCAACATATTACTTGATAAGCGGAATGCAACTGCAGTTACTAGCAGTCACGGCAAGACTATGCTCTTTTCAGGTCCTTAAGTCATCTAGCATCATAATATGCCCCCGAAACGCTATTCTAATTAGTAGAAGGCTGCAGCGATTAATCGTTTGCGCCCATGTATGAACGATGTATCCTTACTTCCCCAACAGGGAAATAAAAGCTTAAACTTTCAGATTGCTACTAAGCCATAAGAACCCCAAAAGTTTAAAGGTTGGGTCCCTAAACCGTACACCCCGAAACCCTAAACCCTTGGAGGACTAAGTATCTGGCTCTGGGCCAGCCACGCAAGCACCGAGTCGCTTGCAGGCCGGCCTACCGTAACCTTCGAGCCATGCAGAAACCCAAACAGGGTTTTTTTCGGGCTTATAGGGTTTATAGGGGTTATGGGGTTTATAGGGTTTATAGGGCTTATAGGGTTTAGGGTTTATAGGGTTTAGGATGGAAGGCTGAGGATTTGGGGTTTAGGGTCCAAAAGGCTTGGACTCGACTTGCCGCGGGCGACGACCCGAAACGCCCAGACTCTGAAACCAAACCCTGGACAAATAACTCTCCAATAGTATCGGGGCCTTAATAATTAGAATAGGGTTTTGGGGGCATACTGTCTTTTAATTATAATAAGGAGCCCCACCCAAAACACTATTCTAAAGGCCCCTGCATTGTAACCTTGTACTGACTGCAGCCTCTCACTGAAAAGCTAGTTTGCGGCCACATGTCCCATGCCAAGGTTAGGCGACTCCTGACCCATTCCAAAACAAGGCTGCCAATGGACCGGGCACCTTCTGGTTCAGGCGTTTACGGGATCGGTTTAGGGTGTAATGTTAGACCTTTAGGGAATAGGGGGACAGTATCACGATAAAAGTGCAGGCCGACTCTCTCCATGCTAGAAGGTGCCGAAATACTGTATACGTTTCGTATACTACCGACATGAAGATGTAATATAGAGCTGAATGTCAAGTAAGTAAGTATGTAAGTAAGTAAGTAAGTATGTATGTATGTAAGTATGTATGTAAGTATGTAAGTAAGTAAGTAAGTAAGTAAGTAAGTAAGTAAGTAAGTAAGTAAGTAAGTAAGTAAGTAAGTATGTAAGCAAGTAAATAAATACAAATACAAATATAAATATTAATATCAAAACATATATATATATATATTGATTGATTGTTATATATCATACAATATAACGTAATATTATATAATAGAATAGAATAAAATAGAATACAATAAGATACAATATAATGTAGTATAATATAGTATAATGTAATATGATAGGATATATATTATATAATATATTAAAATACAAGGGATGAAAATACAATATGATATAACATAACATAACATAATACAATATAATATAATATAGTATAATATAATATGATATAACATAATACAATACAATACAATACAATACAACACAACACAATATAATACAATACACCGCAATACAATACAATACAATATAATATACTATAACTTATTATAATATACGACTATAATACAACATAATACAATATAATATGTAACCTATAGTTTGTGACTCGTAGTAAGGTATCAAGATTTAATGAGAAGCTTCTAGGAGGATACTAAGGAAGTGTTAGAGGCTGCGAAAGACTTCGGGTCGGCCTACGGATCGCACCTCAGGTTACCTCAGGACATAAAGACAGTACAAGAGTAGCAGGGCTTAGGCAAGTTGGGACTCTGAAACATCACCCTACTGATTTTTTGCCGCCTTTCTTGGCTCCTTGATCTTTCCTTTTCTGCTGAGAAGTGTCAGAAGGCTCCCTAGCTCCCAACCTTGGTGCTGCAGAGAGTGGCAAAGGGCCTTCGCGCTCAACACGAGGTGGTTAAAGGCGTCTTTGTCTTTGAATGCTTTGACGTGGATAGTTTTCTAAATGAGGGTCCTTTTTTTGAGAGTGCCGTACTGTATTGGGTACCTAAACGGGAACCTCATTTAGAGAACTGCCCAAGTGCTCTTTAAACTTCCCGGGTGTTCCACCGACATTGGCAGGGCTGTTGGGGCCCCAGGTCTCGGTAAGTTGTGCCAGGCCAGCACCGAGACAGCAGGCGAGGTGTCAGAATGGGGGCGTCTGAGGGATGCAAGCGGCGTCTTACGGAAGCTCTGCATGTGCAGGTGACCCGAAGAACGCGAGCCTTTTGCAGGGGCAGGGGGACACCGCTCAGAAACAACCTTTTGCCGCTGCATTCCGGAACACTGCACGTCTGACAGGAAGGGCAACGATCAAGCCACGATGCACAAATGCAATTGCCCAGAGACCTTTAGCAGGCACGCAAGTCCACCTGCAATCGTGCGCATGTGTCAGAAACTTGCAAAAGAGAGTGGCGCTCGCCATCGAGGCATCGAGCAAAGGAGTACTACTCTAGGGAAGTGGGATTTTATTGCGGGGCTTCGGGTTTAGGGTTTGGGGCGTCTCTGCCAAGCTCTGCCACAAAAGCGGCACAGGGCTGGTTACCTTCCGCAACCTGGTATCCAGGCTCCCTAAAGCCTATAAGGTTCAGTGCAAGATCCTCCTGGCTTTGGTCGTGTCCGGGGCAGGAGAGCCTTCGAAGAGCGTTGCGGCCCTTGTCCCAGGGTTGCCGGAGTTTGGCGCTCCATGAGGCCTGCCTTGCAGCCTCCGTTAGAGAGACCTTCAGTGGCGCACGTCTCTGCCTCCTAGCAACTCCCCAAAAGCCAGCCCTGAACCCCCTCCTGTTGTCTCGTCTTTCGACTTTAGGAGTGTCTTGGGCTCTTGACCCATAGACTTTCCCTGAAGGGGCAGCTCTCTGCTTAAATCTAAGGAGACAAACAAGTCACCCCTCCTCTCTGGTCGGCTCCGCACCGCGACCTTCGCTTGCACAAGCTTATGGTTCAGAGTGAGGGGTCTGCACATAAGGCCCCTCATAAGCCCTCATCTTCATAACCCGGACCCTGACCTTGATGTAGAGCTCAGATAGGGTTTAGGGTTTAGGGGTTTAAGGAGATACTTTTTTACGTTGAGGAATATTTCGGCAGCTGGACCAGGCAGCCGGGGCCATCACAGCGGGTTATCTTGCCGGTCGGGAAGCGGCCCAGAGCTCAGACCATCTTTGGCCCAAGGGCTCATACAGTGCAATGTTGACAGGTCGAATAGCCTGCCTCTCCTTGAAGTCTTAAGCACCGCTTTTTGCAAGCAATTCCACCCGAAACCCTGACATCTTACCCCTAAACCGGCACGAAAACCCTGAACCTGCAGCAAGATGAGGCAGGCCTTGGTCCTGGAGCCTCGCGAAGACGGCACGGAACGCCTCAACCGGCTGATCACCGCGACTGAGCTCTCAGTAGGCCTTTTAAGACTGATTTTTTGAAGGCTCCTAGAGGCCATAAAAAAACCCTGAACCCTAAACCCTGTCGGCTTAGGGTTTAGGGCTTATAGGGCCCTGAACCCCAAAACTTTGCAAAACGTACCGCAAGGCCTCACTAGGGGGGGGGGGGCGCACGAGGACGCAGGCTCAAGATGCAGCTGCCCTCTTGCTCCTTGCCGTCCCAGAAATGCCGGCTGAACTCGAGCTGCAGTGCATGGAGAGCTTGGGCTTCTTTTGGGTCTACATAGCTTTCGGCTGATCAGTTTGTAGGGTTTTGGTTTGAGTAGCAGTCCAGAAAAGGAGTGCATGGAGTGAGGAACCGGGCCTCGCCTTGCAGGGTTCTTAGATCGTCGGACGCAGGACCTCCCACTGGCATGGCATGCTTCAAGACTCGGCAGGGCAGAGGGATGGGGTCCAGTGAAACTGGCGACTGAATTTGGCCGTGCTGAGATCCACGCAGGGCTGCCTTTCGGACATTTCCAGCATCGATCGCCAAATTGTCCATGATCTGTGTATGTTGCCTGCTGCATGCATCTGGAGCGCTCATGCTTAGGCGAAAGCTCGGTTGCGAGCTTTACAGCTCAAGCAAGTTCCGCAAAGGACCCACAGCTGCGTCGTGCCGTGGCCAGAGACGTGGCTTCGAGGTGTATGTCAATGCCCTGGGTGGCAGGGCTTGCAGAGTCATCTGCGATATTCCCTAGACCCTAGACCCTCAACCCTAGACCCTACATCCTTCTGTTTAGCGGACGTGATGTCGAGTGGAGGGCTGGAGGTGGCGCAAGGGTCTTGCCTACGTCCTGAGCTGCCTGAAGTCGCAATGGACCAGGGTCACACGATCCACCAAGTCTCTCGAATGAGACATATAGGGTGTATAGGGTATATAGGGTTTGTCGGGTTTATGCCAGAAATATCCCTGCAACTCCTCTCCCCCGGAACCTAAGTCCTCGCATGTCTAGTCCTAAACAAAGGAGTCCCTTTTTGCACTGCCTGTGGTTTCAGGCCGCCTTTTTTGGCCTCTCCCGTCTCTCTGGCTTCTGTCCGAAGAGAGCTCCTTCTTCAGGGGGTCCGGAAGCTTTGAAACCAATCCAGGCTCCTTCGAATCCTTCTTCGGACTTCAGGTGGTCTTCGGAGACCACATCGCAATCCGTCTCCTCGAGTGTCAGGCCCATGACGTCGCGGCTGCCGATGCGCGGATGAAAACTTCTCTTGTGTCATGACTGGCCGCTTCCGATCTAGATTGACGGCCTGGGAAGTCCCTAAGCCCTTGAACCTCTAAACCCTAAACCCCTAAACCCCCAAACCCTAAACCCTGGAAATCCCCTGAATCCTAACCTCCCAGGCCCAACACTGAGACCGGAAGACCTGTGAAGTACCTGGCTTACAGCTTAGTTCTGCTTAGCCGTGCCTACAGCCGGCTGCAAATCTGAACCCAAGTTGAAATGCCTGTTGCTAATGCTACTGTATACCCCTAAAACCCTAAACCCAAGGAGCTTCGAAAGCAACTCTTGGGTAGCAGGCACGAGAGCTTCGGAAGTCCGCTTGTGAGCTGGGCCTCCACTGGCATCATGGGCTTATAGGGTTTAGAGTTTGACAGTAGCATGTGACCTCTTGGCCCAGCTTCCATGGGTTTTATGCCGGGCTGCGGGTTGACTGGCGTCGGAGACACCTAGGGAGAGCTTGGGCGTGTTGGATCTGCTGAAAAACTTGGGGGGTTCCGAGACTTTTCTAGAACACGAGAGCTGCGCCTGTCTAAGACTTAAAAGCCATCCTTCAGGCTCCGACCCTCCGTGCCTTGCTCCCTGCTTCTCCGCCGATCTCTACACCGAGAAATTCCTAGAATTCGAAAGCTCCACAGCCCAGAGACATCCCGACGCACTCTCGGAAGTGGGACTTGGGAGCATCCGTTCCGGTCTGAATCCGCTCCGTGCTGGGATCCAAGAGGAGCCTGAAGCCTCTAAACCCTAAGCCGAAAGCGGCGCATCCGGAGAGCCGCCACTTAGGCCACAGCTCCGAAGAATCCTACACGGTTTAGAGTTTAGGGGTTTAGGGTTTATAGGGTTTAGGGGTTCAAAACACGACTTCTTCCTACAGAGTCGAAGGCCGACGTTGGGCAAGTGGGGCGGGAGACTTCTGTCTTAGCATATCTTAGGCTGTGGGATTAGAGTCTCAAGCCAACGGCGTGGTTCCCAAGTTGCGTTAAACAGTTAAACCCTAAACCCTGATCCCTGAAGCCTGAACCCTAAACCTCCTTGTGCCTTAGGGTCCCCGAGGTTGAAGGGGACAGGACAGCGCATGCAAGATGAGCGTGCTGTCACATTCCGAGATCTGGATACAAGAGCCCTTCATGTTCCGATATCCCACCTGCCTTGGGGGCTTCTTCTGGAGGTTTGGGGGTTGAAGCGACCTCTGCACGATGCAGCAAAGAGGGAAGAGCCCCATCTTCCCTGATCTCCGGGTCGAAGCCTCGAAACCCGGACGCCGGCTTCGAGCCGCGCTATGCACCGCGGATTGAGGGCCCTAGAAAACCCTAAATGAAGCCTTTCAGAATCGAGTATTTGGGTCGACGGTCACAGCTAAGGACCATGGAAGTAACTACTTGCAGCAAGTAGCAGCGGCACCATGCAACCTCCATCATGCAAGACTGGGCATGGAAGGCACTGACCCTTCCGGAATCTCCGTGTTCAAGGCTGCTGCTGTACTGTATGACGCTTTCATCGCGATACGCAAGGGTCCACAGAGGCCCATATGTGGTTGAAGGGGCTTCTTTGCTCGGCAGTCTCTGCGTCACCATGCTTCGCGCTGCTTCCTGTCGAGCCGCCCCAAAAAAGCCGTGGCGAATGTAGCGCCTGCGACGTGTTTGCATGCGCCTGGTGCAACCAGAGGAATGTCGGCCATCACTGGCACCTGCTGTGGAAGGCATCTACGGTACAAGTGATGGTGCTTAGAAGCAGATGCCAGAAAGTGAAGCCAAGCATTGAAGCCGAGTTCCTCTTGAAGACTTCACTCTGACAAGACCCGTGGCTTCATTGACTTCATCTCTGGCACTCTCATCTGCTACTAGAAGCTTCAAACGGTTCAACTGCTGCACATTTTTAGAAGACCACCGGTTGGAAGAGACTTGAGATGCTCTCCGTCTAGCCAAGCCCAAAACTTATCCCTCTGCTGCTCCGCTTGCCCAGCTCATGTCGGAGCTCGACCAGAATATGAGGCGACCAAGGTGGCAGGCAAAGGCTCCGAGGCTTTGCTGCGCAAGAACATTTTCCAGTTTTCTGTGAGAGGTCTGCTCCCAGCTGGGCACCCGGCTAACCCCAACAATCCCTCAACCCAAAGGCCCTAAATCCTAAAGCTCCTCGTCTTCCTGGGACTGGGATGAAAGCCATGAGAACTTCGCCGACTTTGTTTTCTTGCCGGCAGAGGAGGCTCCAAGCAAGGGACCAGGTCTTGGGGCTCTAGGGTTTCAAAGGCTTCGGGGGATTGGGGCTTTAGGCTTTTGGGGCTTTGAGAGGCCTTCTATGGCTTCTCTGACATCTCGTGGATCGGCAAGTCGTGCCGGGCCCTGACGAGGTCATCAGAAAGCTGCATCTTTGGCAGAGCTCTGGCTCGGCCTTCCTTCCCTCCTTGCGCTGCCGGGCCACTCCTGGCATGCCGTGGCCTTCTGGGCGCGAGGATCGCGCGATGCAGAAGGGAAGCCCTGTAATTATGAATCCCTGGATGGGATTTGAGTCATAACTTTTATCTTTTTATCTGAATCATAAACCCTGGGATTTGGGTCATAACTTGAATCATAAACCCTTGCATAGGCTTTGAGTCTCGACCCATCTAGAGCCTGGAGCTTGTCCTAAGGGTAGGCTGCGCTGCCCGCGAGCAGGCCCAACTGCCCCTTGAACTTTTTTGTGGGTTTAGGGTTTAGGGTTTAGAGTTTAGGGTTTAGGGCTATTTGGTCAATGGCCCCTTTTCATTACGTTGGTGCTCGGGGGAGAATGGGTGTCCGTGCGCAAACTCCAAACTCCGGCTTCAAGCAAGATGCTCGGTCATCCAACATCAACATCAACACCGGAGTGTCTTGAGCGTGAAGCAGAGGACTCTCGCAAATGGCTCATCCGACGGACATTGCACCAACCAGTGCCATGCGCAGGTAGCCCCCGCCTCCCAACACGAGGAAAACCCCGAACCTCCCAACCCCTAAACCCCTAAACCCAAGCTTACAAGGCTTACTTACCCCCCACGAGGAAGAGTCGTGTGGCCGGGCGCTCCCTCTCGCTCTCTCTCGGAATTTCTGGGCGAAGCACCCGGTGTAAGGAAGGGCTCTTGTCGGGCATTTTTGGCCCGATACTGAAGCCTAAAACCCTCAACCCTACACCGCCCTGCGTCGCATCGGATGAAGCAGGCGAGTCGTCGGCTACTTCAAATCGAAGCAGGCCATGAGCCGGGGGGAGCCGCAAGCTCAAGATGGTCAAGAGCCAGGGGAGGCCAAGTGCGCGCGAGTGTAGAGGAGTGGAGTACCTGAAGGTTGGATGCACAGGATTCACCTTATGCCATTTTATGCCTCAAGAACCCGCATATGTACCTAAAAATTTCGCGGAAAGGTAGCTGTCCGGGAAGCTGGACGTACCCTTTTCGGTGCAAGCTTAGCCTGCAAGCTGAATGAGAGCCCACAAAGCGCCTCAAAGCGCTGCAAGGCCCCCTTAATTCGGACGCTCAGAGAACTCTGGAGAGTAGGGCGGTCTCTGAATCGGAGGCGCAAGCCGGCGTCAGCCTGAACTTCTGCTCATGTCCGAACCAATTCCGAAGCCAAAGAAGTGCAAGGCGACCTCGGGTAGGAGAGACTGTCAAACGGCGCAGGAGAAAGCGGGCGTTCGAGAAGCTTCGCAAGCCTTGAGCAGCAGGGCAGCTACAAGAAGGAGGCTCGACAACATGACATGCCGCCGCTCCATGACAGAGGATGTCGAGTGTCTGGAAGGATAGTATCAGTGCCCATTAAAGCCTAAGCCTGTGCTACAATGCCAGTAGGAGGGAGGCCGCCAGGGAGTGTACTGGCACTCCCCTCACGAGACCAAGGGCTCAGGCGATAGCTGCAACGTCGCAGCGCGACAAAACGTCGGAGTTGAGCCGTGCAGTCGTCCGCGGCTTACAGTAAGGGACATCGCGAGAGCTCCGTGCGATAGAGGCTCCTGTGTGACTTTGGTAGTTCACTGCAGCGAGCTGCTGTCCTACTGCAGTTTAGAATCGTCTGTAGAGGTTCCGGCTGTTTTGGGGACGCATGCTTTCTCACTGACGAGATGCTGTGCCTCCGTGTCGATATCATGGTCAGGCCCTCAAAGCCGGAGCTCAGGCCAGAGCCCCCAAAATACTCAAAAAGCAAGGGCAAAGTTGCTGTCCATCCCACGGTCTAAGGTGTAGGGCTTTAGGGTTTAGGGTGGCCTCGGACAGCTCCATGAAAGGCTCACTCCTGCCTAGCCGGCACCTATAAAGCCTGTGTTTAAAAGGACTTCAGATGGATGGGCTCCACTCCAGCTGGGCTCTTGCTAGTTATGGGACTTGCAATTTGTCACTACCTTTTCAGGACCCCCTGTTAATTTGTTGCTTAACTGTAGATCCCTAGTATGGTGGTGGCCTTTCGATGCGGATTTGGCGGAGCCTTCTCAGCCCCTGCAGGCCCAGATGCCACCGAGACGGCAGACCACGGGACTCAGGGCCAAGAGTGGGTGTTCTTGTGCCATGCCCTCAGTCTCAGGGCTTAGGGTGTAGGGTTTATAGGGGTTTTAGGGCAGTGTCCACCCAAAAAACACGCACGACCTCCGAACTTGCATCGGGCTCTCGAGGCTGACTTTGGGACAGTTTCGGGGCAAGTCATCGGTCTGCTGACGCTGCGGCCCACCTGAAAAATACTCCCGGCGGTCGACGAGTAGAAGAGAAACAAATTCAAGATTGAGGGCAGTGCCGCTGGTTTTCCTCCACGGCACTGGGCTCCAAGGGACGGGCAGCCGCACTGACGATGGAGCTCCTTCGCAATCAATCTGAACTTTAAGCTCCGACTCCCTAGCGTCTAAATCAAGGGTGTGCTAAGGTTATAAGGACCAGGGTTTAGTAATTTAGGGTTTCTGATCATGAAATCCCAGACTAAAAAGGTAGGTTCTGTAGGCATTCCGAAGAAGCTGAGTTAAGGGTGATCCGGCCCTGTCCACATGCTTGAAGCGATCGAAGAGGGAGCAGTGCCCTATGGAAAAAAAGAAAAGAAAAAAACAGCGACGGTAACCACAGCAGCCCTAAAGCCCTAAACCCTAAACCCCGAAACCCCTAAACCCTAGGCAGAATCACGATCTCGGCTCTCCTTGAAGCCGAGCTTGGAAGCTCGAGCACCGGAAAGTCGCCGGTGTGGCGACAAGGCGCCGCTGCACGATCCAGGCACTGAGCCGCATTGTCCTGCAGGGAGTCTCGGCACTTTTTTTTTCGACATGCACAAAGAGGAAAACCAGTTTGTCGGACTCAAGAACCTGCTGGACACACCACTCACTGAAGGACAAGCAACAAAGTCGCGTCACTGTGCCACGTGAGGGAAGCGGCAGAAACTCGCGGGCGTACCAAACCTGTATTGCGACTAGGTCTTCGAGGAATCCATGGCCGCTAAATCCTAAACGGGAAGCACGAGGACTCGACGCTTAGGCTGTCCAGAGCTTCGGTGATTCAGGGCATTACCACTAAACCAAGGCGGGGCAGGTGTAGGATGAGGATCGCTCCATGATGCCTCGGAAGATACGATAGGAGGTTTGAGCCTAAACCCTAAACCTCCAAACAGAAACCCTGAGGAAGGGCAGTGGTAATTACCCATAGGCTCCTTAGTAGTTCCTTTGTGGGAGTACCTTATAGGATTCTAAATAAGACCACAAAAAGGAACTACTTAGGGGCCTACGGGTAGAAAGGTGAATCTTTGGGCCTTTGGGATTATATAGGGGTTGTAGTTTCCCAAGAGGGTTAAAGGTTACTTACTCTACTACGAAGATTTAGATATTTTGCTATTACTGTCTACTGTTGGTGTTCCTGTTGCATACAGCTCGTCTTTTGGACAACATCTTTATGTTGGATAGGGTGCTCTGTCAAAAGTAACAGATAGGGCCGATAGGGTGGTTATTCTGTTAGAAGTAGTTAAGTCACTCTTTCTGTTAAGCAGCGCCAAGGCTTTTCTGCCAGATAAGGCTCTCCGACCCGATCGTTTTGTGTCAGACAAGGTCCTGCTGTTGGACAGGGTCTTTCTGATGGATAGGGTTCCAAGAAATACTTGCTCAATGGTTTCCAAGCAGCCTTGATCAGATGTACGGCTGATCACACGCTTGCACTACGCTTCAAGATCTTGGGCCTTGATTTCGAGAGTCATTCTCCTGAGATCTTTCGTAGTCTTTTCGGAAATCCTTTTCATCTGCTAACTCTAGGAAGGTGAGATCTACTGTAGGGGCCTTTATAATTAGAATGGGGTTTTGGGACACATTTTCTATAATTATCATCTAATAAGGAGCCCCCAAGATAGTGTAGGCAGTTATTTCGGCCCCTATAGTAGATCGCCTTCGGGAGTTCTACGCCATCACTACTTTGGACGTCGCAGAGCAGAGCTGCTGTGTGCAGCACCCTAATCCCTAAACCCTATAACCTAAACCCTAAATCCTATAACCCTATAAACCCTGAACCCTAAATCCTATAAACCCTAAACCCTAAACCCTATAAACCCTAAACCCTATAAACCCTAAACCCTAAACCCTATAGGCCCTATAAACCCTA
>CAJNJA010006413.1:0-13334 GCA_905231915.1 Symbiodinium necroappetens
ACACTCGGCAACGGGATTTGCCCCAAAAGAGGCGCGAAAGCCCAGCAATGAATTATAAGTGAGGTTAAACTTAACGATGAAGGCAAAGAAGAACCGCGTATATCCAGATTTGGATGTCGGAGATGAGGTTAAAATACTTAAGAAGCGAAAGCACAACGAAAAAGAAAGAGTTGGCAATTGGTCGCAGAATATAACAGAATATACTTACATCAGCAATATTATTATGTAGAGGGCATACATAGGCAGTATTTGCGTATTGAGTTGTGAGAGTTTTAACTATACAGAGCGCCCCCCGCTTACCTGTCTAAGTCCTGCATGCCTGAAATCACATCATAAGAATCCCGAAGACCCATGGGAAGGACTTATCAGAAACCCCAGTGAACGACCCAGACCAAAATCGATACCCGAAAACCCACAGGGGAACACTTCGAAGAGTAAGGCGCAAAATTTGGAAATGGTCTCTTTAAGGAGTTCCCTTCAAAATGTAGGAAGGTTTAGGCGATCTGGGCAACAGCCGTTACTACACAACTATGACTCATAAAGAGTATGGTTTCACCCCATTATTTTCGGATGTATTGGCGTCACAGTTTCCGATTTCAGCGGCCGTCGCCACATGTAGCTCATCCATGCATGTCACGCATGTTACCAATCTTTCACTGATGATCTGTCCCACAGACAGCGGCGCAAGCATCATTTTCATTTTCCCAGCAAGTGCAGTTCTTTCGACCATTTTTTTCAGCCATGATTTTGTCAAATGCCTTGACAGTTGGGACGCTTGCCATACTCCTGTTGCTGTCTAGAACGCCAACGCAATCGTCTCTTCAAGTCCGTTCCGGTTTCCATCATGTTCCAGGACACGTGCCAGTGTTGGGTCACCCGAGATTTGCATCGCCGCGGTTTCAACGTATGAGTTGCTTGCTCGGCAACGTTCATCGACGGACTCGGTCTTTGACGTTTTCACCTGACTCCAAGACTCTTTGTCGGCCATGCAGCGAACTGGAGCAGTCAGCAATATTGCGCGCAGGCTTGGGACCAGAATTGGCAGTTGCTGCGGGCTATTTTCATACCTGTGCAGTGCGAGCAGATGGTCGGTTGGTCTGCTTTGGAGACAACAACGATGGACAGTGTGATGTGCCAGCAGATTTGGGACCGGTGTTGGCAATCGCTGCGGGCACTTGGCATACCTGTGCTGTGCGAGCAGATGGTCGGTTGGTCTGCTTTGGAGACAACAAATATGGACAGTGTGATGTGCCAGCAGACTTGGGACCAGTTTTGGCAGTCGCTGCGGGCGGTTCCTATACCTGTGCAGTGCGCACAGATGGTCAGTTGGTCTGCTTTGGAGAAGAAGAATTGGGACAGTGTTGTGCGCCACCAGACTTGGGACCAGTTTTGGCAGTCGCTGCGGGATTTGGGCATACCTGTGCAGTGCGAACCGATGGCCGGTTGGTCTGCTTTAGAGACCGCAGCAAAGCTGGACGGAGTGATGTGCCAGCAGACCTGGGACCAGTTTTGACAGTCGCTGCAGGCGGTTTTCATACCTGTGCAGTGCGAGCAGATGGTCGGTTGGTCTGCTTTGGAGACAACAACGATGGACAGTGTGATGTGCCAGCAGATTTGGGACCGGTGTTGGCAGTCGCTGCGGGCATTTTGCATACCTGTGCTGTGCGAGCAGATGGTCGGTTGGTCTGCTTTGGAGGCAACAACCATGGACAGTGTGATGCACCAGCAGACTTGGGACCAGTTTTGGCAGTCGCTGCGGGCACTTACCATACCTGTGCAGTTCAAGCCGATCGTCAGCTAGTTTGCTTCGGACACAGCGAATTTGGTCAATGTGACGTTCCCGACCACTGGGAAGACAATATCTATGTTCAACCTTAGGGCGTTTTCTGTTTTAGGGTTTAGGGTTTCCATTTTCAACCTTACGGGGCTTTCGGGTGGATAGTCTGGGAGTTTTACTTGGTGGGAGTTGAGGTGATCTTTCTGGGTCTTCAGGTGGATCTGGTGTTGGCTTTTTGGGGTTTTGGGTTTGGGGTTTAGGGTTTAGGGTTCGGGAGTTGAGGTGGCTCTGTTTAGGTGGGTCTGGGGTGTTAGGTTTTTGGGGTGGGTCTGGCGTTGGGTCTAGGGGTGGGTCTTCCTATGGGTCTTCTAGTGGGTTTCCTAGGGGCTGGTGAGCAAACGGTGTGTTTTTCGTGGTTTGGTTCCAGCAGTTTTCTCTGCGAAGAGTGTGTGTGCAGGGGGGGGGGGGCGGCTACGGCTACGGGTTGAAAATGGAAACCCTAAGCCCTAAACCCTATTATGTTTTTTGTATTAGGGACATTTCTATTTTCGCGGGAGTGCTTCAGGGTATGGGGTTGCAGTCTGGACTTGGGTTGGGGGAGTGAGGGTTTCGTGGATGATTTGTCAGGATTGTTTTCTTGAGTTGGGGCTTTGGGGTTGGGGATTGACGGTTGCATGGATGATTTTTCGGGATGGTTTTCTTGGGTTGGGCGTAGGGGGGGATGCCTGGTTAGAAAATAGAAATGGTCATTGCTTACTGTTTCTGCAGTTTGTAGTGCTTTCTGTCTATGAGGTTTTTCTGTCTATGAGTTTTTGAAGGTTGCCGGCTTGATTTAGGGGCGCTTAACCTCAAACTTTAAGCCGCCAGCCCAAAAGGAGACCCCAGGCCTAAACCCTAAAGCCTTAAAGGCCTAAACCCTAAAACCTTACACCCCAAGCCCTAAACCCTGCAGCCCGAGAGCCCGAAACTTATCCCGAACCGCCGTCACTTCGAAAGTTCTCTGCACGTAGCTACGTCAACATGTCTTGTTTAAAGAGATCCATACACAGAGGATGCCGGGTTTGGGCGTCTAGATGTTCGGAAGACTCCCCACTAGATTCCTCAACCCCCTTTGAGAAAGAGCTCTTGCGGCCGTCCGTCTTACCCACAGGTCTCGGTTTGGGACAAAAGGGTGTAGGGTTTTAGGGTTTACGGTTTAATTAGGGTTTTGGGTTTAGGGTTTAATTCGGTTTTAGGGTTTGGGGTTTAATTAGGGTTTAATTAGGGTTTAGGGTGTTGGAGCGTGCAGGGTAAGTGACTCAAGATGGACACGATGTGTCCCACAATCGAATCGAACGGATGACACACCCACCCAAGACCTCCCCAATAAGCGAACATGGAGCAATCTGGTCACATCACCCGCTAGAAGGTCTTGAACTGTCAGTAAAACAAGTCTGTGCAAATCCTGTTTCATCGTGCAGTTGTATGCCCAAAGCCATACTGTACTTACTCAGGGCCACTACATTGCAAGGGCCATACAAGCCCCTCGACAGATGTTTTTTTGGTTGTAACCCTTGCGCCACGCCCTTTCTACAAGTTTTGGCACTGCCCTAGTTCCAAACCCCTAAACCCTAAACCCTAAAGCAAAGTCGGATATCGCGAAAGCCCTCCGAGCCCCAAACTTCTAAACCCCAAACTCGCCGAGGCTGAAACCCGCCCCAACTCCAAACTCCTGGGCGAGGGTGTAGGGAAACCCCAAGCTCCTAAAACCTTCGTGAGCTACAGTCCGAGCCCTTACGGAATCTATAATTGCAAAAGCCCCCAAAACTAAACCCAAAGCCCTAAACCCTATGAAGCCCCATGAAACCACCGTTTTGAAGCCTGGAGCATCCTCATAACAAAAACCTGAAGCCCTTGCGGGGAGCCCGTCTTGCCGAGGCGGTTGGCTTCCTGATGCATCCCAAGTGCCCTGCCAGATCGGTCATATTTCCAGCGTGGTAGATTGCAGCATTCAGTGAATTTCGTGGCAGTATTTAAACAACAGTTTCGAACCGTTGACCAGCAGAATACCCCCGCATTAGCAAGACATACATAGCAATGACCAGGATATGCACATTTGCGGTCTTCTAGAGGATCCTACTCTTCAGGTTCTACATCAGGCCGTACGCTTTGGAACCTTGTATTCGCAGATGCTGACCTGAACAAAACTGGCAGGAGACTGACTGCAAGTGTGACGGCTGGAATGGCTACTTCCACTGCCGCAAGCGCTGTATTCAAGGGTCCTGACCATCGAGTTGGCACACCCCCCAATAAGAGTAAGCAGGGCTCGTTGTCATAAATAAATATAGTAGGCTAGGCCCCAAAACCTTATTTCCCCCACATTGGAAGGTATACAAACCCATGATTTTTCTGTGGTACAGGAGCCTGATTCAGGTTCTTCTGATTCTTGGTAAGGTTCCCAAGGTTCTTCCCTGGGCGCCCGAATGTCGGGGTCGTCTATACTCATTCAGAATACAGTTTCTTTAGGATGCGGTATAGTTATAGCTATGTAGGGAGTGTAAGGAGGTTATACTCCCACAACTATCCACGCCTCCATGCTAAGGCCAGAACCCGGAACTGTAAGTCTGTTTCGGGAATCGGGCTCCGTCGGGAGACTGGCTGAGAAAGTGCTGAGAGATGAGGGCAGACTCGTAGTTTCTAGAATCCCCCTATAATGCCGCTCCGATGGAACCTTCAAAGCGACCCGGTCCTCTATGCTTTCCCCCGAGAGCCCACGGACCCTTTCTAAACCCTAAACCCTAAACCCGAAACCCTAAACCCTAGCCTAAACCCTTGCCTAAACGGTAACTCCTAACATTAAACCCTAAACCCTTGGCCCCCAAAGCATAAGGAGCCCGGTTCGCCGCCTCCTCGTCGACCACCCCACGGGATCCGGGAAGACGAGAGAGATGATCCGGGCCCGGAACCTTCCGGCTTTTTGTTGTTTCTGAGGGTGTTTTTAAGGTTTAGGGTATAGGGTAGTTTAGGATGATCCGGGCCCGGAACCTTCCAGGCTTTTTGGGCTTTATTGAGTTTTTTTTTTCAGGTTTAGGGTATAGGGTAGTTTGGGGTTTATGTTTTAGTGTCATTTAAGGTTTAGGGTTGCTTAGGGTTTATGCTTTAGGGTTTGGGGTTTAGGGTAGTTTAGGATTTAGGGTTGAGGGTTTGGGCTTCCCTGCTGAGGTTTAGGGTGCAGGGTTTCGCGGAAGGTTGCTGAGCTTTTGTGGATAGAAGCGGGGGGGGGGGGGTTCTTGGCCTTGTTCGGGCAACTGTGAGGGGTGTTACTTGGGGATTTTGAATGTTAGTTTTCAGGTGCCTAAGGCGGTTTGTTGGAAGTTTGAAGAGTGGGGTTCCGGTTCTCAGGCTGCCGGTAAGGGCTCCACAAGTTTTCTGTTAGGCCCTTGGGCGAAAGCGCCCCTCAACCCGAAAATCCCTTAAATTCTACAGCTACATCCGAAGCTGTCAAGACCTGGATGGTTTAATTGCCATTCAGGGCTCTAGAGTCTAAAGTCCCCCCACACTTCCAGCGATCCATAAGCTTACTTCGAAGATCCTGCATGGAAGGCACATGATTTAATCCTTATTTTGGGTTCAGGAATTTAGGGTGTTCGTGTTTGGGTTAGCGGGGTTGGCTCACGGCAGTGCAGGCTTTGATCTTTCTGGATGATTACTCGCCTGAGGACCCCCCGAAGCGCCAAATCCGGAACCCGAAACCCAAAACGTTCAACCACACTCTGCTCTCCACCGCCCTTGCAGCAAACCGAGCCGCATGCTCGCTTACATGAAGCCCAACCTGAAACCCCCAACCCTAAAGCCCTAAAAGCCAATGTAGGGGCCTAAAGAATTAATTACCAAGACTAGACTATTCTGGGGGGTTCCTCGTTAGAATTATAGTATAATGGGCCCCAAAACCCTATTCTAATCATTAAAGCCCCTATAGTAGCCCCTCATACTCCAAGCTCGAAGCTGCTAAGCCTTGCAGCATATACCCTAAGCCCGCAAGCATGAGACTGAGGCCCCAAGACCCCCACAACCGGTCCCCAATGCTTTCAAGATCCTCGAATCCCTTTTTATAACACAGTAGAAATGCAGAAGCAGCCCTATAGACTTTCAGCCCCCCTGAACACCCCCTAAGCCCTAAACCCTAGACCAGCCCTAAACCCTGAGCCCCCTCAACCCCCTAAGCAAAGCCAAAAGCCTCAAGGCCCCTTGAAACCCCTTAGCATGGTGGATCTGATGCCACATGTGGGGCCTAGCCTTCGGCCATGTGGGACATCGACAGTGGCTGGTCTGAGCGTATAATTTGAGTCTCGTAGCACAGGGCAGGGGCTCAGAATAGCTGTTTCTTTTCCTTCAAGGAATCTATATGGATTCGTAAAGGTTCTCTGTCAAGACTTGAAGGGGGGTTTAGGGTAGATCAGAGTTTCTTCTATCATATAGAGGCGTAATGTGGAACCGTAAGGAATGCTTCTGTTAACTATTCAGGCTTCTATCGTAGGATTTTCACAGGGTTTAAGGCAGTCTTCCGAATCCTGTTTTTTTGCAGGGGTTTTGAAAATCACGGCCTCAGGGTCCAGGGTGCTGGGGCTCAGGGTTTTTTTTCCAAAGTGGAGATCTTCACGGCTTCGGGGCTCCTAGGCTTCAGTGCCGAGGTCTCGCTGTTCATACGTTGGGGCTTGCGTGTGGTTTCCAGTTCAGAAACGTGTTGTTTTTTCCTGACAAACAGAAAGGGTCATGACCTACGATTCTGTAGGTTTTGGGGTTGCAGGTAAGGGCCTGATGGGGTGAGGTCGAGGACTTGAGGTTTAAGAGTTAAGGGAAATGGGACTAGGGATAGTTATATAGTATGTCTTGAAGAATATTTTATAGGATCGGTTAAACCTAAAACGTATTTATATTGGAGACTGTAGGTGGGGTTCAGGTGGTAGGGCTTCGGCACCATCAGCTTCCAGGGTTGAAAGCAGTCCGCCTCAGGGGTCTAGAGTCTAGAAGATTGAACATACGCGGCACTTTACGGCAGCCCCAAACCCTACATAATAACGGGCTTCTGATCGTGCAAACACGGGGGAACACAAGCAAAGTCGTACTTGGAGCCACAGTTACACCGACAACACCGTAACAACAAACACCTACAGATCTCTTTACCACCGAAAAATGATCCTGTACAGATTTTCCAGTACATGCTGTGTGTGTGTGGGGTGCCATCGACGACTAGGCCACGCAGCTCTCACCAGCGACGTCGCCGAGCCATCGTGCCTTGGACCCTTCTATCATCGAGCATAATTGCCCACAGGCCCCTAAGTAGTTCCTTTTTTGGGATTACCTTATAGGGTTCTAAATATACACCATAAAAAGGAACTGCTTAGGGGCCTATGGGTAGACACAAACCAGTCAGTTCATAGTCAACTGACTTATTTAGGGGACGGGTAGTTGCAGGTATGATCTGCGGTCGACGCGGTAGGCGACACTTGTGGGAAACCCTGACTCCCAGGATCCCAAATCTGCGCTTCGGAGTTTTGGGCGGGGGGTCCAGCGTTAAGCTTTCGGGGTCTAGGTTTCGGGGTTTAAGGTTTAGGGCTTTAGGGCTTTAGGGTGTTGTTTTTTGGTGACTTGGGCCTTGTGGTTTATTGAGGATGCTTGGAGAATCGGGGGTTCAACGTCTGGCATGGCAGGCTTGGCAACGGGTTCTGGGGTTGGAAAAATTCATGCCTTTAACCGTTTAAGGGGTCCTTTAGTTGCCCTTGGGCAAGTAGGTAGCTACGGTATGATACACCCGAGAACCCCATTCTAACTAGATTGTTCGCGGCCGTATATGATAGGAACTGCAGCTTGTCGAAGTCAGGGTTACGTGAAATTTAGACTGCAGGGTTAAGGGTTTAGGATAGAGGCCTGATAGAGTATTTCCAGTATTATTCCTTGATTCCTTGCTTTTTGGCTTATTACAAGATACCCAAAGCCCTTCTTATGATCTTGATGGCCCCTAAATAATACTTTGTCATTATGCACACTGCAAAGGCGTCCTACCACCTAAATTTCCTGCTGCAGGTATAGTAGCCTCTAAAACCCTCGTAAAAGCTCTCCAGGCCTCATAACACTGAAACCAAACCCTACATTCCAGGCGCTCTTTATGGTTTGGGTCTAGGGTTTTTGGGTTTAGTGCTTAGGGGTTTAGGGGTTTAGGGTTTAGGGTGTAGTCGTAGGGTTTCCGGGTGGTGTCGCCGAACCTTTGCTCGGGCAGCCATGCGAGGAACTTGCACTTTCCGAACTCCTGCCCACGACCCAGCTCCGGGGCTCCCTCAGAGGCTTTGGGTTTGGGGGGTTTAGGGTTTAAGGGTTTAGGGCTTAGGGCTTAGGGTTTATGCAGCAGCACCGTTTGCTTTTAAGTTGGATGTTCAAAGGGGCTGGAACCAAGGGATCGGTTTTGCAGTCTATGCAGCTCAGTTGCAAGGAGTTGAAGCGTTTAGAGTGCACGGCCTTAGGGTAATCTCGGGAATTAGGAGTCAGGAGAGCTCATGCAGAGGACTTGAACCACTGCCGGTGCTTGCAGGTCGGTGCTTTCCGGGACAGTACTGTCAATTCCCGGCTGCGTATATGCCCAACTATGGGGAAATAGATATAGAGGTCGGAGTCGTTGGCTTTCGCCACACAACCTGCGAAATCTCGATCCTGACTGGTACAGCATCTGAATCCCAACCCCCTATGCACTCCTTTATCGAGTTTTCACAGGGCTAATCTGTTGTAATTCTAATCATTAACCAATATCTCGATTGCCTGGTGGGAAAGTTTAGATTGATTGGATATGAGTGCAGAGGAGGCGGCTCCAACATGGAAGCCTCAATAGCAATCGCTGACCCGTGGCGCCACCACCCTACTAGATCAATCTATTAAGAGTTATACATCGCCCCGAGTTTGCAATTTTGGAGGGTTTGGGGCTGCATGCAGGTTGCATCTCCGCTCTTGATCAGGGTATAGTCTAGCCGGCTTGAGACGCCAACCCCTTGATGGCATTCAAAGCCAGCTCCAAGTAAGTCTTTGCACATCCCTACCCCAAAAAACCCTAAAGCCCTAAACCCACACCCAAAAATAAATCCTCAGCAGCACCAGTCTGACTGACATTTCTGGAGGCCAAGCCACGAACAGTACCTGCGACCTGCGGCTTCGGTTTCCGTTTTGTCTCCTCGAGCCTGCAGTACAGAGGTCGAGTCTAGAACAAACCGTCAAGGACCCAATGCGTTTCCGTTCTGATTTTGGTACTTCGGTTAGCTACTCGTATAACAGTGCATCTGCATACCACAACAAGATTCGTACTACCGCAATAGCATACCTGCAGCCCCAGGCCCTGCGAAAAGCCCTCAAAAGTCGGCAGCTGGAGGCTACACTTAGACATCAACCCTGATCCCTTAGATCCTCGAGCCTAGTAGCTTACATTAAGCAAGTCCAAGAGAGTCCTGAGGCTATCGCCCAACGGTCAAGGCTGTCTCGGTGGAGGAGCCCTGAACGAACTTTCAACCCTACAGTGACAAACTGCGGCCTAGCTTAAGCCCTTACTGCCCTTAATTTTGGGCATTGCGGTAATGACGGTAGAACCCAAAACAGTTAAGTGTTTGGATCTACATGTACAAACGTTGATAGACAGTATTATCTATGACTTCGACGTTTGCTTGTTGAGGCCTTTGTTTAGATCATGAAAAAGCACACTGAAGAAACGAATGCCGATTTGAGAGCAATGCTGCAGGACTACACTGACTGGGCCAGCTTGAAACAGAAGGCAAGTTCATGTCATTCGGGGCTTCGCTTCCCAAAGCTGTAGGGTTTTGTTTTAAGGTGCTGCAAGATTTCCGCCCCAAAACTGTCATTCAGACCCCTCTCCTCTATCAAAAGTCTGAGCATCAGTCTGCTCTTCCCGCAGTGTCTCGGCAGCTCCAGTCTAGATTCTTGCTTTTCGGGCTTTCACCCTTTTCAGGGTTCCGCGGTTCACCCTGCGGGCATGAATCCCTTTGACCCGGTTAACCTGTGTTTCGGGCCCTTTGTTTCGATGTTTACGTTTTCGGGGGCAGGTTGAAGATGTGTCCTGGACGAGGTTTAGGCTTTAGGGGACGAGGTTTAGGCTTTAGGAGACCCAGGCATAGGACGGTTTGCCTCGGCATACTTCGTCTTCTTCTTCGCGAAATCCAACAAGCCCATCGGTGTGTCCATTTTAGTTGATTATACTAGAGGTTGCTGGCGATGGTGTAGAAGTATAGCAACCCATCATGTCGGACGCTAGACCCTGAGCCCTCAACGCCTGACCCATCAAGCAGGTCCCTATCATGGAAAGCCTAAACCCTAAACCTAAACCCTAAACCCTAAACCCCAAACCTTAAACCGATTTACCCTAAACCCTACTAAACCTTAAACCTTAAACCGATTTAGGGTTTAGGGTTTAGGGTGTAGCCGGGCTCCTGGGATGTCTTACTTCTCGCATGTGTGTTGGGTCACTGGCTCTCGGCACTTTCGCGCCCACACGCCGCGAAACCCGGAGCACAGCGCATCAGGACCACATGTTTTTGTTCTTAAAAGCAGGTCTTAGCTGGAAAGGAGCCTGCCTGAAGAGCAGGTACTTGGAACTTACTGCATCCAAAAATCCCGAATTACACCAAACCCGTCAAGCATCCGTGAAAGCCAAGCCACCAGCTCCCATGAAGCCCCAAAGCCCTAAAGACACAAGCCCCGAAATCCCATTCGCCCCAAACCTCTAGCCCAGCCCTTGAGATGCCGAGCAAGATTAGTCAAACCCCAAAACCTAAACCCGCAATAAAACCGTAAACATTAAACCAGACACCCTCTAAACCCTATTCCTAAGGCTCAAAATAGCCCAAAAGCCTTATACAATAGGGTCTTTGGGCCCAAAAGCCTTAAAATATGAGTCCTTGGAGCCTTAGGGTATAGGCCCTAAGCCAAATCAGTAATCGCCGCGTCGAAGTACATGGAGAGGCCTGGGAGTTCGTGGAGTCGCCCTACAAGGCGCAAGACGTCAGGGATTTAGACTGCTTTGCGCTTAGGGTTTTATATACCCATAGGCCCCTAAGTCGTTCCTTTTTTAGGATTACCTTATCGGATTC
The DNA here is from genome assembly GCA_905231915.1 of Symbiodinium necroappetens. NCBI lineage: Eukaryota > Dinophyceae > Suessiales > Symbiodiniaceae > Symbiodinium > Symbiodinium necroappetens. The sequence goes on from CAJNJA010006413.1 coordinate 10,897, forward strand.
TAAGTATAAACCATAAAATAGGAACTACTTAGGGGCCTATGGGTAGGCTTCAGGGTTTAGGGTTACAATAGAAAACGTTCATGCACGTCAGTCTTTTGTAGTCTAAGTCGTTAGTCCCCTGCCGCAATACACGCTTCAAAAATCAGCTGACTGGTTCTTAGAAGGGAATGGAGGAATGGGTTTTTGGGACTACTATAGGGGACCTTAAGGGACTATCATGGCGATCCATTCCCCCATTCCCTACTAAGAACCAGGGAATCAGAGCCCCTTAGGATCCTTCTTTTTGGACCCGCCGTAGCACTCTTCACAGAAGCCCTAAGAACCCTTAGTGCTAAACCGTCATTCGGAAAGCCCCTAAACCCTAAGCCCAAAAGCCCTATATAAACCCTAAACTCCCGTAAACTCCCCTAAACCCTAAACCCTAAACCCTAAACCCTTAAAAAGGCCCTTGAAACAAAAAAAACCTAAACCCTACACCCTGAACCCAAAAGCCCTAATCCCTGAACAAGAATTTTAAGAAGTCCATCAGGGATCCGAATCGCTGGACTTCATCTGCCCTTCCTGGTGGAATGCCACTGGCTGACTCTCGCCTACTTGGGGGTTTAGAGTTTTGGGCTTCGGGTTTAGCGTAGGGTCTAGGGCTCGTGGCCTCGGGTTTAGGTTTTGGGGCTCAGGGTTTGGGGTTTCGATGAAGGCTTCTACCAAGGTTTACATGCGATGTTCGCACAGTATTCGTTGCCATGAGGGTGTCCCCAAAAAGGGTTCCATAAAGGGTGTCGATCAGCGGTTTCTAATAATCGCCTCCTTACCTATACTCTCCATTGTATTTCCTTTTTTTGGGTTACCTGATAGTATCCTAAACATAGATCGAACTGGCTAAAACCAAAAAGGGAACTACAATGGAGACCAGAGGAAGGGTTTAGGCTCGACATTGGGGGTTTCAGATATGGGGCTTAGGTTGTTTAGGGTTGGGGGGTTGAGGGTTTGGGGTGTGGGGTTGGTATTTAGGGTTCGGGGTTCAGGCGCTTTTGGATTTGGGATTCCGGACTGGTCCTGAGAGGTCTGTCTTTTAGGCTTTGTCGGGTGGCGAAACCCCAAGGCCCACCCTAGCCTATCGTTGCTACCACGCTCTAGAACAAGAAACATGTAATTTTTTGAGCTTTGATGAGAGAGTCGATTTCTGAAGCCAGCAATGGCTCTGCTGTGCAGATCCCGGTGCTTGCAGTAGCTCCGGCGTGAAGAGCATCGAGGAGTTACGTCAGGGGCAGCATAAGGATTCTGTGGACCCATGTCCAAGATTCCCAAGCCCATAATATACTGATTAAGGCCTCTACATTATAAAACCCCTATAGAAACCCTTGTCGTAACCCTTTAAACGAACCTTTAAAAGGAATCCTATTCTATAGATGTATACTTAGTAGCAGTAGTTGCTTTTCCAGCACAGAGCTTGAGGCTTCAGCACTGTCTTCAAGAGGCCATGATGAACCGTAGTTTTCTGAAGACAGTACGGTGCTAAGACCTATATAGTCGTCTGCGAATAGCTATTGGTGAAATCATGGTCTGCAAAAATATGGGATGACATGCAACAACTTCGATTTTCAATGACATTAGTATGCTGTATTGTATATTCGCGACATGAGTTTTCAAAACTGACTGTTGGAAGTTGAAAATGATTTCGTATTGGAGGCTTGAAACTTCTCGCAGCCTATGATGTTTGCTGATGATATAAGTTGACATTGATACGACTTTATGATTTCAGTAATAACAGAGATATCGTTTTGGTGCGTTATTGCGTGCTTGGCCAGCATGAGACCAAACACCCAGATCCACAACTAAATCATATGATATAGAACCATATTGAATTCATATCTGCGTCTTAAACCTGGTCAAGCGGCCACAACAAACCAATATGAACCGACCGCGGGCTATCAAATCATATTGAAACCTAATCAAAAGCTATGAAATGTGGTTTCTAGGGTTCAGAGGCTTAGGATATGTTTTGCGGCTTGGGGCGTTAGGGTGTCGGGTTTTAGGGATTGGCCCTGAACTCAGGTGAGTGCGAGTGCGCCGACTGCACGGTGCTTTTCACTCAATGCCCCGTTGGCTTCATGCTTTTCAGGCCAAGCCAAAAAGGGCCTTCGAGTAAGTTTAGGCTTTCGGGTGGCCTGGGGTCGCAGTTCAGGGGTTGGGCCTTAAGGTTTGGGGTGTTACCCTACACCCTAAGCCAAGAAAGCCCCGAACCCTAAACCCTATAAGCCCTAAGCCCTAAACCCTAGAAGGTTCCCCTAAAGCCCTTTAAAAGCCCATAAAGCCCTGAGCTCGAAGAGCGAGGGTGGTAGGGCTTGGGGTTCAGTTCATTGGTCCGCGGTTCCGCGTTATGCAGATCTCGAGAAGTCAGTGACCACGTTTGGGTGTTTACGGTTTAAGGTTTAGGGTTT
>CAJNJA010006414.1:0-16944 GCA_905231915.1 Symbiodinium necroappetens
GTGGGAGTGGTAGTGGTAGTGGTAGTCGTTGGGGCTTTCAGGATTTAGGGTGATGTTGTGCGCTGTCTTCGAGGTGTAGGAACCAGCAAGCAAGAACAAGCAGAAGCCGAAGAAGAAGACAGCGGCATAGTCGTCGTCGTCGTCGTCGTGGTCGTCGTCCTAGCAGCACTAGCAGTCGGAGTAGCAACAATACTGTAGCAGTTGGAGCCTTCAGGCAAACATCGTGTCCAACATCCAAACCCAAACCCTCAATGCTATCTCGCATTGCAAACTATGCTTCAGCGAAACTCCAAAGAACGATAGCAAGCTCATACCGTACACGTAGACATCGTGTTTTATGGACCATCCTAGACTCCTTGCTCTTACCCCCTTAAGCCGCCCTTACCAACCCCTGGAATCTGGAATTGTCGTTGCAAGTCTGTGCTGCAAGGAAGCGCGCACGGCCAAAGAAGCGGCCGAGGAGGCAAAAAAGGCATCGGTATCATCCGGGACTTTGGGGCGTAGCCTGTCACTTTCAAGACTTATGCCAGCGTCGTCCATTCAGAAGCTATGGGCCGCAAACCCGACTTGACTGACATAGGAGTGTAATTCACGGGCTACGTCGTCGGGCTTTAGGTTTAGGGTTCAGGTTGGTCGATCGCTTCGACTTAGGAAGATACTCGCTGCCATCATTAAGGCTGCTGGTGACTTCCCTCATTTTTTAGTCTGGATTTCGCCGAGACGGTCGGGTGAATACCACTCAAGGATGTGCGTTTCAAAGCAGTAAGTAGGGGGTGGGAATGCTGGGTAAAGGAGGGAAAGCTCATGAGAATGCATGAACAGGGAGCGCGCAAATCGAGAACTGTTATTGAATCTCCCTATGATGATTTGACCTGATCTGATCCCCTGAAGACTCGATTGTACTGCACTACATCAATGCCCAACGAAGACCTGATGTCACATCTATAGCCATGCAGAAGTGGTTTGCGTTCTCCGAGCAATTAAAGGATGATTCCTCATCGTTGCAAAGCTTGAACTCTAAACCCTAAACCCTAAACCCGTTGCAAAGCTTGAGACTGCAAGACGTCGCCAGGCGGTCGCCCAGCTCGCCACCCAAGACGAGAGGCACCGGCTTCTTTACCCGCCCAGACCTAAACGACTGAGAAAGGGCATCGGAAAACACGCCGAAGCCTACCACCCCACAAAGCAGCAGGATGTGCAACAGAAACGGGCGCATGCTGCCAAACATACTTCTTGACTACACACCCTCTGTGCCTGGAACCCTGAGATGACTTGGCGAGAAGGCCCAGAAATGCAGATCCTGATGAACCCCCCATTGAAACTATTGAGACCCTTAGAAAAGTGGAACCGTTGTGGTAACCCGTATAGAGCCCTCAAAGGGCTCTGCTACATCCTCAACTCCTAGCCGGAATGAAACAATTACCAATACAAGTCTGGCGTTCTTGAATATATTACATAATATAGTATTGTTACACCTCCAAACTCTGTTCTAATTGTCATATAAGGCCTCTAGATTATCGGCGAAAAGCCGACAGGCATTGTTATCCGAGTTATCCGAGCTTTTTCTCTCGCTACCATCCCTACACATGCCTCAAATTCAGCAGTTTGGAGGTTTGGGTTCGGAATTTCAATCATATTAGTAGTGTGAGGTTTTTGGGTTTTCGATTTTTGGGGCTATTGGCATGGGTTTAGTGTTCATGGCTTCAGGTCTCCGTCCCAAGACAACGAGAGATCCGAGCTCCCAGGAAGGGTTGGACCACCTGGGGCAGTTCTCTAAATCTAGGGGTTCTTCGAAGGACCCTGCAAGGGGGCCCTAACTTAGAGAAAGACTCATAAAAGCTTCCCTAAGCTCCCTAAGCCCTTAAACCCTCAACCCAGAAAGGCTATAAAGTTTTAGAGAACTCCCTAAACCCTAAACCCTCTAAACCCTAAACCCTAAACTACCCACATGAAGGCGGCTGGAGAGAAGCGCACCGAGTTCCAGCGCTCAGGCGGCTTAGCAGCTGAGAGGGGTCGGATTTCGGGTTTTGGGCTCTTGGGTCTTTTGAGTTTAGGGTTTATAGAGGGTTTAGGGGTTAGGGATTTGGGTTAAGGAGTTATTTTCGGGTTTAGGGTTTTAGGGTTCAGGGTTTGGGTTTAGGGTTTAGGGCTTAGGGTTTAGGGTTTAGGGGGCTTGGGCTTTTGGGATTGAGCGTTCGATGCATGCTGGTTTCGTTATGATTGTCTTTTCGGATGTCTGTTCGAAATTTCAATGATACTTGTTTTTGCACGGTGCACGTTCGGTTCAGCCCCTGGTAGCCTAGCAGAACAATCGCCATGGGAAACCTGTGTGAGTGTTGTGGCATCAGAGACAAGGGGCCGACGGGCTTGCCACCGTACGGTAGTGGTGGTAATGCAGAGCATGGATGAGCAACCATGGAGGATGCCATAGCAATCCAGGAGAACGTCGGGGGGTTTACGTGCCTTGCCGTCTTCGACGGGCACGGAGGGGACAAGGCAGCCACACTGGCTCAGTCGCACTTACCAAAGCAGCTGGACCAGCATCTTCAGAAGACAGCCAACAAGGACCTTGTTGGCGGTCTTCTGAAGATGCTGGTCCAGGCCGCGATTGATGCCTTCCATGCAGTGGAAGAGCTCATGCACGAGGAATTGGCCAGCGAGGCCAGTATGTTGCCTTCCGGAACATCATCAGGAACCGTAGCATGTGCAGCACTTTTCCAAGACAAGGAGGTTATCTTGGTGAATTTGGGAGACTGCCGTGCGGTGGTCTGTGAGTCCTCACTTTCACGACAACGAAGGACCATTCTCCGGACAAAAACAAAAAGGAAACGCAGAGGCTGAACGACAGTGGTGTGAGCGTGGAATGCGGCTACGTGGACGGCAAGGTGCAGGTCTCCCGAGCCTTCGGTGACATCGCGGCCAAAACCGGACACAAGATCCGTGGGCTCATGTGCACGCCGGAGGTGACCATCATCGATGTCAAGGAGGCCACCGAGTTCCTGATCCTGGCCACAGATGGGATCTGGGACGGCATTCAAGATCAGGCGGCGGTCACTGCGGCCAGGAAGGTGCTTCGCGAGACACGGTCTCCAGAAGCGGCAGCAAAGGCAGTCGTTGAAGCTGCCGGCAAGGTCACCAAGGCAGACAACGCTGCGGTGATTGTGTTAGCGCTCAACGTCCCAGAGCCGCCCCCTAAAAGGGACACGGCCCAGAGCCGCTTCCGGCGGAGCTCCAAGACGGAGTGAAGCTATTGATTCATTTTGCAAGTGCATGTTGTGGATGCCTCGCCGTTTCATTCCGGCTGTTCCAGGAGGCTCCTCTCGGTTACAGTTGAAGCAATTTAAAGGAAAAGAGCTGTTTCGTTTGAGGGCACCTATAGGCCTGCCCCATGGTCGGCTTAAATGTGCAGCTTAGACTTAAACTGAACCGCAAGCGGTGAACTCCTCGGCCTCGTGATTTTGGAGGGGTCTACGAGTCTACCCATACTTGCCATGCAGCTCCTGCACCTGAACCCACAAGGCTTCGAGCATCATCCGATGGATCTCTGTTCACTGTTTACATCTTAGTGGAAGTCTGGTTACTATACAGGGGCCTTAGTAACTACCTATATTATTTTGGAGGTTCCTTATTACTTGTATGAGTACAGTATCATATGCCCCAAAACCCTAGTCTAACTATGAGGCCCCTACATTACAAGCCTTCATATACTTGCCAGCAGCATTTGCAGCACTTCTGCGTCTCCACCGTCCCGTGTAGAAGTCGCACAGTAGTCGCCTTTGTCATCCCGCGTACAACATGAGTAGTAGTCGCCATGTGTCCTTTCAGTCTCCTTCGCCAGCCCACATCTTGCGTGCCGCGAACTGGGTAGTAGATAGGAGCGCTGACCTTATACTCTACAGGGCCCCCAGACAAAAGAACACATTATGTCCTCGCCCGGCTTGCCGCCCAGGCAAAGGACACCAATTGAGTAGAACCCAAATCGCTGCAAGGTAGCAGCTGCGGCAGCGCCTGCCAAGGTGGGCCATATTATCTTATCATATCTTGTCTTATCTTATCTTATTTTAGATATTATCTTATCTTATCTTATCTTATCTGGTCTTATCTTACCTTACCTTATCTTATCTTATACTTATTATATTATATTGTATATTACATTATCTTGTACAATAGTCTATTATATTAGACATTATATTGTATTGTATATGATATGTTATATCAGTTATATCAGATCATAACTCGTATGGTACCAACAGTTTGATCTCACAGCGCAATACTACCGAAGTATCCTCCGTGTGTTAACACGTCTGTGCTGCTGATGCAATCGGTGGTTTCTGATCACTAGCCAGCCGAAACAGAAGTCGCAGTCACAACACAAACACGAGCGACAGTCGCGACAGTCACCCTAGTACTACGAAGCTTTCTGTCAGCTGGAGCCAACTCATGATCCTCGAAGGAATTCCCAAATGGGTACAGCAGAATGGCGGTACATACATACCTACCTACGTACATACATACGTACGTATGTACGGGCATACAGGCATGCAGGCATGCAGACATACATGAGTCACACGTAGACGTGTTTGCACATAGAAATACATGTCAGCATGTACTTGGCACAAGTGCTGCACAGAAGAAATGTTGTTGTCTAGTCTTGGGCACAACGGACGAAGCGTAGGTAAGATTTAAGACCGAAATCTAGAATCTGAAGCCCAGGCAATTACGGTCCGACTCAGCCCAGTACATGCCAGCCTGTACGTCGAAATGTGTGGCACTGTGTGTGGCACTAGCCCCATGTTCTGAGCTTGAGTTGGGGCAGGACGTCCGCCTACTGTTCACCTGAAGCCCAATATCTTAAAGCCAGGACCCTAAAACCTAAAACCTAAAACCTAAACCCCTAAACCCCTAAACCCTGAGTCGCAAACCCGTAGCTGCTCACAGTTCCTCAGCATCCAATTTTGGGGGGTCGGTTATTTATATTATAGGATAATTACATTTCAGGGGTCTAGGCATTGAGCATCGCAGCCTTGCGCCTGCAGAGTCGTAAAGCGCGCGCGATCTGAAACCGAAGCCCAAGTCAAAGTCTGCGGCTGCAATGCGCTGGCTATTCGGATTCTGAAGTCTGATTGATATCCTTGCCACATCTTACCACCCATGCAGAAGCTCGCACTCGCGACTTCGCAAATCAGCACGGCAGGCTATTTGTCACATGTTGCAGCAGTTTTGCACCCTGCGAAGATTTCTCTGGTCTTTTGGGAAATTCAGAAACCCTAAACCTTAAACCCTCAACCCTAAACCCTAAACCCTGAAAACATGCCAGGCTTCAGCACCAGTAGTACAATCCGTCGGTGGCTGAGTTCTCTCTCACTCTGCTTCGCGAAGACAGAAGGAAGAAAGAGACAGTGAGACAGAGGGCGAGGCACATAGAGCAAGGGAGGGAGAGAGTATACCGTATCTGAACATCTTTGTTGAAGGCATGTTCGTCTAAGTCTGGTCCTACTTTACAAACAGAGCCAAGCAGCCCGCGTGCTGGTCGAGTCGGAAGTGCTTCCGGGGTTTAGAGTTCAGGCTTTTTGGCTTAGGGGGCCGTTGATGGATTTTAGCCAGCAGCTTCTTCGGCTGGATGTTGCAAGGACAGCCATACGGCGCGTGGCCGAAACACCGGAATCTGCGCATGACATGGCAGCCGGTTTTCAAGTTCGCTGTTTCTGTACCGCTCCGACAACCAAAGTGCTTTCCGACCCCCAAAACCGAAGCTGCGTCCCCTACGCTTCTGCTCTGATGATAAGGGCTCCAGTATGCGGAGCTGAACATGCCGAGGTTTCGGGGCAGAGCGCCAAGCCCGTCACAACGCCCCGTCAGGTCGGGAACAGTGTTGTCGATGGGGTCAGGGGGGGATGGGGATGGTAATGTTAACGGTGACGCTGATGACGGTGATGGTAATGGTGAGGGTGAGAGTGGCCATGAAGAACAGTGAGAAGGCACAATGCGGATGTTGAGCTTGTTGCTGGTGATGAGCGTGCTGAAGAGGATGAGGAAGAGGAGTCCAAAAGAAAAAAGTAGCAACAATATTAACACCAAAGGTGATTAATAAGAACTTTAAGACGATGGTGATGCTGCTGGTGATGATGATGATGATGGGATACCAGAGGCGGAGAGGAGGTTGAGCTTTGGATTAGACGGACGATAGCACTGACGAGTGCAAACATCTGTCGGCAGCAAGGCGCCAGTCTGGCTGGGAGAAAAGCTTTCGGTGTGCATCAATCACCCCAGCAGGCCCTAAACTCTAAAGAAACAAAAGTCCTAAATTATGGCTCTAAACTCTAAAGAAACAGAAGTCCTAAATTATGAAACCCCAAACCCTAAATCGCAAAACCCTAAACCCTAAACCCTTAACCCTTAACCCTTAAGCCCCAAACCCTAAATCGCAAACACTCAACCCAAAATCACACAAAAATGGCGGAGACTCGGAGGAGCGACCTCCGCTCCAAATCGGGACGATCGAGGAGGTCCCGTGAGTGTGTGTGTGTGTCCACTTCAGTACTGTACTATACCTTCTAATGTGTTTTTTGTATTATGTAGTGTATAGTATATATTGTATATGATAAATTATATAGTACATGTTTTTATATATAGTTTATCGTATTATAGTGTCTAGTATACAGTATATAGTACATAGTATAGTTCATACTAAATAGTATATAGTCTATGGTATATAGTAAGTAGTATATAAGTATATATAGTACATAGTTCAGTGTTTCGGCTCTCCCTGGAAATCCGAGGCTTGCAACCCAAGGGAAGCCAGGTGGGTCTTACAGCCCAGAAGCCCGGCCTAAGCCCTAAAGCTTAACCCCTAAACCCGAAACCCTAACCCCTCAACCCTACATCCTAACCCTAAACCCTAAATCCTAACCCCTTAACCCTACATCCTAAACCCTAAACCCTACATCCTAAACCCTTGCCCTGAAACCCTAAACCCTAAAACCCATGGCCCGAAGCGCCTAAGCCGACGTCGGACCGGGTTTACGGGTTTAGGACTTGAGATCTCGAGGAGTCGAGACCGGCCTTCGGTGCCGGGATTCTTCTTCAGAGTTCTTCTGAGGGTTTAGGGTTTAGGGTTCTTCTGGGGGTCTTAGGGTTTAGGGTTCTTCTGACAGTTTTTTGGGGGTTTAGGGTTCTTCTTAGGCTTTAGGGTTTAGGGTTTCTTTTTCCTCTTTGCCGTCTTGTTGGATTTGGCTTTAGGGCACACCTTTACCCGCATGCTCACATCTACATCATGCACACACACAAACATATTTTATGTGTGTGTATATATATATACATACATACACAGCACCAGATGTGCGTACGTAAACAATCCAGCATGCGTTACATTCATGCTCACGATTTCCGCAGCTGCCGTTGACAGTAGCATTCGTATTAGCATTAGTCTGAAATGCATTGCAGCTCTGAGCAGCACGTGAAAGGCTCCTGACCCGAACCTTAACTGATAAAAGGCAAAAACACTACAGCCACAAAACACACTAAATACTAAACCCCATGTCAACCCCCAAACCCTCAAACCTAAAGCCCCCCCTAAACCGCGATACCCTTGCCATCCTTCGTAACTTATACTCTCCTAAACACCCTAAACCCTAAACCCTAAGCCCTAAACCCTACACCCTAAAACCGTAGAGCCCCAACCCCGATAGCCTTAAACTCTAAAAGACTCTAAATCCGAAGCGGCTTCCTTGGAGCCCAGAGCTCCTGTCATGGCGACGCTGAAGCGCGCCCTCATCGTGGGCCTGGGGAAGTTGAACCCAAAAGTCAAGGTCGGATTCTAAGAGTTTAGGGTTTAGGGTTGTAAGAGTCAGAGTTTAGGGCTCAATAGGGCTTAGGGCTTAGGGCCCGCGAGTTTTAGGGTTGAGCGAGGGTTTAGAATTTAGTATTTAGAGCTCATAGGGTTTGGGCGGGGTTTGGGTTAAAGATGAAGCGCAAAAGCGCAGGTGGACTGCAATGAGGGTTTCTGTAAGGGTCAGTATGCATAGGGGTTACAGGGTTTCTGTTGGAGAAGCCAAACCCAAAAAGTAAGGGCGGCAGTTTCGTGTTTGGGGTGTGTTTTTCTTGCCCCCTCCCACCCCTCCAGCTCCAGCCCTCCAGCCCTTCCTCCAGCTCCAGCCCTCCAGCCCTCTAACCCTCCAACTCCATCCCCTCCATCCCCTCCATCCCCTTCATTCCCTCCAGCTCCAGCCCCTCCAGCCCTCCAGCCCTTCAGCCCTCCAGCCCTCCAGCCCCAGCCCCAGCCCCTGACGAGTACCCTCAAGTTTCGGAGAGCTCTAGGTGGAGTTTTATTGTCTACGGTTTGCGCACCCTTAACCTCGAGGTTGTGTTTGATGCAGAACGGACCATGCTGAGATTTTAGCATTTTGTGTTGAAGCTCGGAGCTTTTGGGGGACCTCAACTCGCCTTTGCGCTCTTGCCCCGACTTCTCTTTCGCCGCGAGGAGCAGATGTCTGCATGGGTGAAGCCCGAGCACCTGGCTTACCTTGGTAGCCTCACGGACGAGCAGCTCCAGAAGGAGATCTGTTGAGCAGGCATACGGTAATAGGGAGTCGCAGAGAAGAGAAGCAGCAGCGGGAGGAGCAGGAGGAGGCGGAGGAGTAGCAGCGGCAGCAGTGGTAAAGGCCGTGGGTGTGGTGGTGGTCGTCGTCGTGGTCGTGGTCGTGGTAGTCATCCTGGTCGTGTCTGTGGTCTTGGCCGTAGCATTGCAGGACCTCGCTTCCATGAAGGTGTCTCTTGAGAGCGAGGGCATCAAGCTCGAAAGTGCACCTCGAATGTGTCTCTGAGCCATCTTGTAAAGACTCGGTCTCTGCATTGGCGTCAACCCTTCCACTCCTCGAGGTATTGCTGGAGGGGGAGATCGACGATGCGGGCATCCAGCGTAGTTGTAGCCAACTGCGAGACTCGCCGAAGAATTGAAGCCTTCTCTTCCGGCCTAATGCTTTTTCGATGTATTATTTCAGTGAATCGCTCCTTTCTGTGCGCTGGAACTTGCCAGGCTGCTTTTGGGGGGTGCAGGCTTTTTTTGGCGTCCTTGCTACATGGGTGACTTGGGCTCTGCCAAACACATCAGATCAGCTTAAAATGGTTGGGGCTTTTACCAACCCGCGTCTGTGCACGGCTGACTGTTCATCATGAAACCCACCCGAACCACTAGGTTTCCACAACCCTGAACCTCAAGGCCAGCACCTGCGGCAAGCAGATGCCTACGACGTCGTTGTTCTGGGCGCTGGCATCCGTGGGCCTTTGGAGAATCTAGCGCTGCTTCTTCGCCGATTTTCAGAAAGAGGGTGTGAAGCAATGTAAGTATTCTGAGGAGCACGAGTTGGCATTAAGGGATGAGGTCCGGCATTCGCGATCTGGGTTGATAGTTTCGGGCTAACTTATCCATGAAGCATTCAATGATGCACGTGGAGACAGCTTTGCAGCTCAGGTTTGAAAGCCTGATCAATGTGACACATCGAGATGCCCCGAGCTCCCGCATTGCTTTCAACACATACCCGCTGGACACCGCGGATGCCATCAAACGCGTGCTGCAGGCGAAAGAGGACGCGGGTGCTGTTCAATAGCTCGTGACGGCAGGCCCTACAGCCCCTGAAACCCTACAAAGAGAGCAGCAGGGATCCAACCGTTGTGCCTGTAATTTAGGGCTCTGCTTTAAGTACCAGGAGTGATGGCCACATCACGACGGCCGGCGGCATTCAGTCTGAGAGCCCTCTTTCCGCACAGATCAACTTCTGACGCAGCGTGCGACAGGACAAATGCCCGACGCGCAGGAGGGAGCATCATTAACTACATCATCCTCAGCAGCACCACGGCCATCAGACCTTCATCATCGTGGCCATGCGGATTGTCAGAATCATTGTCATAGTCGTAATCACCACCATCACGGTATCATCATCACCCTCGCCACCACCCCAACCGTCATCACAATCTCATGACCACATTCGCCGCCATCACCGGTATCATCATCATCATCATCATCACCACCATCACCGCCATCTTCTTCTTCTTCAGGATTCATCTCCATCATTCATCATCATTCATCATCATCATCATCATCATCATCACCATCACCATCATCGCCACCATCTTCTTCTTGTTCTTCAGGATTCATCTCCATCATTCATCATCATTCATCATCATTCACCCTCATCCATCATGAGTCATCACCACCATCACCACCGTCATCATCAACAACATCATCCTCATCCCCATCCTCGTCATCGTCGCCACCATCACCATCGTCATCGTCATCGGCGTCATCATCAGCAGCAGCAACATGATGATGATGATGTTGTTGATGATGTTGTATTTGTGATGTTTACTGTAATGCTCAGCATCGCCATCAGCAGCAACACCCCCATCGTCGTCACCATCAGCATCATCGTCATCATCATCATCATCATCATCATGTTCTTCATCACCGGCAACAGCAGTATCCACACCACCACGGTCATCCTCCCCCTCATCATCGAGATGAGCAGCAGGATCACAATCATGATTCTCTTTGTCGCTGCCAGTTCATCACGCTTACTACTCAGACTCTTCTCCTTCAGTGTATTGTTGTCGCCGTGTTCTTATTCTAGGGACCAGCGGCCCCAGGCCCGGGCCAATTGCCTGCTAAAAGCAGAGCTTACTACTGCAATTTGCTTAGACGTAGTAGCTCACAAGTATGTAGGCGAAAAGTACTTCAGCAGGACGTGGGGCAATCTGCTTTGTGAACTTCCGCCAGTCCCCGTGTAGCCAATCCCGAGTCCGGCTGTACAAAGGGAGGGCATACGCCCCCAGCGCCCAACAATCGAGAGCCGTTCCTTCCAAGTTCCCAAAGCTTCACAAGAATGCCACGGCAAGCTGCAACCTGTTGTTTTGGAGGCGCCGATCGTGGATTCACCGTTCAAGGACATCTTCTCCATGTCTCCCTCAGCCCCTTCGGAGAGGCTTCTCGGACGGGGGTGGTTTAGGTGGTTTAGTGTTTGAGGTTTTAGGGTAAGGGTTGGGGATTTATCCAGGTGTTCGGGCTTAAAAGTTGAGGGCTTGGGCTCCGGGTGTTCAGTCATCTGGGGTTCAGGGTCCAGGGCTTTCGGGATCTACTTCAGGGGCTTCAATCGTCTCCAAATGTATTTTTTTGTTGGAGGGGGGATCCTTATCATAATACACTGTATTTAATACACTATGATTTAGCTACCACCCCCTGCTCAAAAAAAGACTTATTCAAGCATGTAAGGTGCCCCCAAGAGTAGGGTTTCAAAAGTAGGGTTTCTGGCTGAGTCTTTCAAGGCTTTGGGTCTGTAGGGCCTCTCTGGAACTGCGCAAGGGTTTGCTGGTAAAGGACGGTCTCTTGGTTTAGGGTGTAGGGGTTTAGGGTTCAGGAGTTTAGGCTTTAGGGGTTTAGGGGTTTAGGGGTTTAGGATTCAGGATTTAAGGTTTAGGGTTTAGGTGTTTAGGGTTCTCAGCCAGCTTAGAGTTGGAGAACTGCACCACACAGCCTGTAGTGCAGGTATGTGCCCCAACGACAAAAACCATAGGTTTGTCGGGGTCTCTATAGCCGGTCCTGATTAAAGATTTTGGATGTTTTGTTTTGGTTGCCGAATACGAGAGATACCGAGTTCCGGACCCTCCACCCTCAACCCTGAAAGTAGCCTGACTAAAACAACCCAATGACGCCCGTATTGAACCCTAAACCCTGAACCCTAAAACCCAATGAAGCCCGTGTTGAAACCGAATGAAATTTTTTCGAAGTCTCGGGCCGCAGCGTCTGTTGCTCGAAGCGCCGGCAGTATGTTCCCTGCGTCACAACATTGCCTAAACCCGTAAAGACCCTACACCCTAAACCCACACCTTATCCCTGGTTGTGGTCACTACTTCAGGACGTTTCCAATTACTGGCTGTCATCCTGATAGTCGCATATTGCATTATATGGTATATTAAACTATATTGCGATTTAGGGTTAAGGTTTCACCGAAAATATATGATCTTGTATTAAATAGCCAGGGCTGGTTGACTCTTGCTACGACTAGATTTATTGCTGCTTGTCCTTCGTATTCTTCCTCAGCCCTAAACCGCTAAACCCCAACTCCTAAACCCTAAACTCCTAAACCCTAAACCCTAAACTCCTAAACCCTAAACCCCTAAATCCTAAACCCCTAAACATCTAAACCCCGAAACCCCTAAAGCCTAAACTCCTAAACCCTAAACCCTGAGTCTCTGCATTCCAGGCCGGGGGCCAGCAGGCGTGTGGTGACCATCAAGCGATCGGAGGCCGGTTTAGGGGTTTAGGGTTTATATAGGGGTTTAGGGGTTTGGGGTTCAGGGGTTTAGAGTTTAGATGTTTAGGGTTCAGGGGTCGAGGGGTTTAGAGGTTTAGGGTTTAGAGGTTGAGGGGTTTACGGTTTAGGGGTTAAGGGGGGTTTACGGTTTTAGGGTTTAGGGTATAGGGGAAGAGCCAGCCGTCATGAACCGGAGACAGGAATTTCAGGGACAACGGACCCTGATACACAAGACTCAGACTAGATGTTGAGATAGTAGGACCCTCGTTGTGATGATCCTCCCACAGTGAGATGGTCAGAGTTGTTGACGTTGTGACGATGCATTGCCCCGTGGCCCAAGCAAGAGCAGTGTTGAGCACGAGCTCAAAATACATAGTTAATGGGAGACTTTCCTCACGAGGCTCTCCGCTTGGGTTCGGCAGCCTTGGTCATGTGCCGGCATCTGGGCGCATTGCACAGTCGACATGTCGTATTTACTAAAAGGGTTGTATGTGAGCCATGGGCAGCATTTGTGGCTGGCAAATATTGCCCATCGCTCACACACGACTCTGGAGCAAGGGAGAAACATCCTGCCTTGCTGCCGGACTACGCTACGCCTCTGGAGGGAAATTCTCTGCACGGGTTTGCTGTCGTGAAGAATGACCGAGTGCGGATGGAAGACGCGGCATCCATCGGTGACTGAGTGACTGATGGAAACAGCGTCTTCCATCCGCCCTCGGTCATTCTTCCCACGTTGCGGGGCACGGCAGAACAAGAGTGCAAGAAGGAAGAAGCCTTTGCATTAATGGAGCCGATGCAGAAGCAACTTTAGAGATGAAGCCGAAGTTGTTACAGCACTTCTTCCGGCAATGTATGCATTGCGCTCCTTGGGGCCGACGAGCGGAAAGGTGGGCACAACTACGAGAGACCACCACCCCGACAAGATTCTTCTCGGGGTTGTGATCTCTCGTAGTTGTGCCCACCTTTCTGCTCGACCAGGCGAAGCAGGGTGGCTGTGTGGATGCAAAGGTGCAAGTCTCTCGAGCGCTTGGAAGGCATTGCGGACAAGACCGGACGAAAGATCTGCGGTCTCAGCAATACGCCAGAGGTGACCAGCGTCAAGGCGAAGGAACCCTGGCCACAGACGGAGTTTGAGACGGGCTACGCGAGCAGCTTGCCATCACCACCGCCAGGAAGGTCTTGCGAGAGACAAGACGGTCTGCAGAAGGAACTGCAAAGCCGTTCTGGAAGCAGCAGGCAATTTCCTTTGCTTCCTGCGACGCTTTTGCAGCTCCTTCTGCATGATGCATGACCTAGGCGATTGTCATGGCACTCAACATCCCAGAGCCGCTCCCTAAATAGGACGCGGCCCAGAGCCGCTTCCGACGGAGCTCCAAGACGGAGTGAAGCTATTGATTCATTTTGCAAGTGCATGTCGTGGATGCCTCGCCGCTTTATTCCGGCTGTTCCAGGAGGCTCCACTCGGTTACATTTGAAGCAATTAAAAGGAAAAGAGCTGCTGTCTCCGCTCGTGACCTCCGGCGTGCACATGAGGCCACGGATCTTGTGTGTCACGAGCATCGAAATTAAGGAGACGACGGAGTTCCTCATCCTGGCCACAGATGGGATCTGGGATGGCATTCCAGACCAGACGGCGATCACCACGGCCAGGAAGGTGCTTCGTGAGACACGGTCTCCAGAAGCGGTGGCGAAAGCAGTCGTCGAAGCTGCCGGCAAGGTCACCAATTGGTGACCTTGCCGGCTGCTTCGACGACTGCTTAAGGCAGACAACGCTGCGGTGATTGTGTTAGCGCTCAACGTCCCAGAGCCCGCGGCCTAAAAGGGACGCGGCCCAGAGCCGCTTCCGGCGGAACTCCACGGAGTGAAGCCACGGATTCCTGTGGCAGGTGCATGTCTTAGATGCCTTGCAGCTTTGTTCCTGCTGTTCCGGGAGGCCTCGACGCCAAACCTCAGGAAGGAATTTGAACAGACAGGCTCTGCCTCCTCTCGATTCTGCAATACTTGCGAGTCCTCCATTCCTGTGCCAAATGAGCCTTCGAGATTCGAGTCCATGAGTTCCGAGCACTAGACGACACGAAAACTCGCCCCCAAAAGCCCGAAGAGTACTGATGGCTGGTGGCGGTGGTTGCTGCAATCGCATAAGTCCTAGATCTAGAGTGAGCACAACAAATGGTAGAGCAGTCACCTTCACCGAAGCCGCAGCACGACAGTGGTGGCACGCGAAGAACGGCAAGAAGCAACAGCGATATCGGCAAGAAGAGTATCTGTGACATCGTACGAAGTGTCGCGCACTAATCGCAATCGCATTCATGGTGCAACTCATCCTCGCCTCCCCTGCATCTGCAGGATGTTCCCTGCCGCATGTGCCAGGACCCTGTGCATAAAGGGCTGATTGGAAAGGGTGTCTGGAATATTGCCGAAGACCTGACAGTCCCCAAGCCCTAGACCCCCAAGTCAAAGATCCAAACCACCCTAAACCCAAACGCCGCACCAGCGACAAGTGTTCGCTGCATTCAGGATGCATGTTTGCCGGGAGGGTTCAAGTCTGCGGAAAATGTGAGAGGCGATGCACCCAATTCCTCGACCCACAGCTTCGCGTGTCGTAGAGAACACTGTAACGAACTAGTGGCGAGACGCAAAAGGGGCCAGGAATCAAACAAAAAACTAGGCCCGCTGGCCTATAGCTCATGAAAGTTGGGAGGAGCTGATTCCCTATGACTCCAAGTTCTGCAAGTTCTGCGGAGCGCAGCAGACGGCAGGGAATCCTACGATTTCGGGTTATGTCTGCTTAGGGTTGGGATTCCATGGCTATCGGCTATCATTGGTAGGATGAGCTGAGTTTCGTTCTTCTCGTGCTTATGAGGCCAAGTTCAGAGCTCTGAGGTTAGGGCAACTAGGTACCGATTCGGGAAAATTTATGATTTCCGTTATCCTTCAATTATAGAGCCCTAACCGTAACCATAAACAATTTTGATTGCTGTTGAACTCGACACCTAAAACCCTAAACCCTAAGATCCTAAACCCTAAACCCCTAAACGGTTTCCAGCTTCCAGACTAGAAGGATCCCTTTGGGGAGACCTTCAGCAACTCCTGGACTCGAGAATCGGCTTCCCGTCGGTGTTGCAGAGGAGTCCAATGCGGGTGTCAGGTTTCTGTGGATGTAAAAAGTTCAGGAACAGGGGCTTAGGATATGGGGCATATCTTTCCGTAAACCTTCTTGAACTTTAAGTTTAGGATTCGGTGGGTCCCCGACAATCTGAGCATTACGAATCCCTCACTCTTTAAGACAACCTCCTGCATCATACCAGCTGCGCTTACATTGCGGCAGCACGCGCATCATTGCTGGAGCTTCGGGATAGATATTTTTTCGTGGCACCAGGCATAGTTAAAATAGCAGAAACTACTCAAGGCGTCGTACTGTTGCGTTCTCCCCCAAACCCCGCAACCCCAGGCCACCGATACCGAACTCTAAATCCTAAACCCGAAGGTGTTGAACCTCTGCATATCTGAACCCCAGCGGAATGTCCACAACTCTTGATGTCCAGATCTGTCCGGCAGCAGTAGCCACAGGATGCTCTGGAGAGCCCTGTGGCGCTTTCCAGTGTTCTAAGCTAAGCGCCCAGATACGTGCGAAGTAACTCGTGGGCTTTCGATACTAGAATAAAATTACAAGAGTCTGGGGGTTTAGCTTTAAGTTTCAGAAGGCCTTTTATATGGATCTCAACATATACCCCTGGACATCCTAAAGTTAAACCGGAAATCCTGCACCCCGAATATCCCCAAACCAAAACGCCTCAATCCTTTACCCTAAACTACAACCCTCCCCTCAAACTCCGAAGCTCTAGAAACCGCTATAGACCGCTGGAAGCCCCTTAGATCCGCGAGGTCGAAAGAAGGGAAAGCGCCCTGAAATTGAAGGGTAAGGCCTGGCCAGTCTTCGACTCCCGGGAACCCTATTCTACTATAGGGGTCTTAATACTTAGAATAGGGTTTTGGGGGTCCTTATTATAAATATAGTATATTATACCCCCAAAACCCTATTCGAATTGTGAAGGCTCCTACATTCTGTAGTCTCCATGGAAGTTCCTCTTTTTTAGGGTTTAGGGTTTAGGCCTTCCTATCTATCTAGTCTCCATGGTAGTTCCTTTTTTGGTTTTAGGGTTTGGGCCTTTTGTTGGTCTACCTGATGATTTATGTGTTTAGGGTCCTATAAGGTAACACCAAAAAAGGAACTAGAATGGAGACTAAAGTAATATCGAACCCTGGGAATTCGACGGCTTGGGGTCTCTGGAATTGGGGTTTAGGAAGTTTCTTGTTTGGGCTCTTGGGTTTCACTGTAGCCATGTTGCGTAATTCAAGAACTGGGCTGCGGACATCTTGGGGGGACTGTCGGGGCCTAAATTAATTACCTATACTATTTTGGGTGTTCGTGTTGCTTATAATAAGCATAGTGTAGTCTACCTCAAGACCTTATTCTAATAATTAAGGCCCCTACATTTATGGGTGTCGGGCCTCCTGGTGTTTTTAGGCTGCCGACTTGAATCACCCGCGACTCTGCGACAGCTGCTACTCTCGGTTTCTTTCGGTTTGATGGCCGCCAGGGTTCTGAAACGAGTTCGTAAACCCTAAGCCCTAAACC
>CAJNJA010006415.1:0-16944 GCA_905231915.1 Symbiodinium necroappetens
GGGGGGGGGGGGGGGGTGCGGGTCGTCCGGGTCCAAGTGGTTGTGGGTGTTGGCGGTCCTGATTGTGGTGGGGCCGGTGGTGGTGGCGGCGCCGGCAGGGGCACTGGCCGTGGCGGCGGCGGTGGGTGCGGCGGCATAATCTTGTTACTTCTCCGTGGCAGTTGGGGGGGCGATGCTGACGGTGCATACGACATACGTGGGTGACGGCGACCGTGGGGATGACGGAAGAGCAAGCGCGGCCGACGACAAGCACCACGAGCATGCCGACTAGGCTCATGATGTCGATGTCGGTGATGTTTGCGCTTGTTTCTTGCCGCCTCCGACTCAGTAGCTGGTAGCCAGCATGTCGAGGCTGCAGCCTCTTCCGGTCGCTGTCACTAAGGCGATCGGTGGAGTTGTCGTCCCTGTTCTGAGATCCACAGGCACTATCAGACACTGCAAGAAGACAAGGTTTGGCCGACGGTTGTATAGACGGTTGAGAATCCGGCTTTGGGAAGGTGTGACTCATGAGGTTCGCAGAGCGGTTTCCACATGCGTTGAGCAGTGGTCAGCTCTGTTTTTTGCAGCACCATCGAGTGTTACTATGATCTGTAGTATAGGCCTGGAGACTCCGAAGGGTGATTGAGACCATTGGCGTTTTGAAGCCCTGCATGCCTGGCTCTGACAGCTCATTTGCGGCCAGGGCAAGACATGGTCTCTCTGGGTTGGCTCCAATCAATATTGGTAATTCGGGCTCTCCGCTTGCTTCTCGGCGTTTGTGGCAATCCGAATTGGCAGTAAGTTGAGCATCTGTTAAGTCTGGATACTTTTCCCAAAACACCGAGATTTGTCGTGAAGCCGTTTCAGCATTTGGAGTGTCCGTCTGAATAGCATACGAATCGGCAGGACTGCCACTCGAGCTAATTCGGTTACAGGTCTCTGGCCAAAGAAGCGAACCAAGAACAACGCGCTAGTCGTCTGTTCACTGGCGCGAGACATGAGTTTCATGGCCCTGCCACTATAAGCCACGCATCGTCTTAAGAGATGTCCTTCTGAAAACACGCAGCAGTTCTTCTGAGTTTGCTGGCTGTGCCACGATTCGGACTGTCATGACTGTCTTCATCATCATCGTGCCGGCATGGACGCAGCGGCATGCGCTGCCAGCATGGACGATATCTGTGCTGCTAGCACGGACGTTATCATCGCGCGGTCACGGATACGGCGACAGTGGATGTGCTGGCAGCATGGATGTTAGCATCGTGCGGGCATGGATGCGGCGACAGTGCTTTGCGGGGCACGTTATCATCGTGCCGGCATGGATGAGCATTGATGTTTTCATCGTGCGGGCATGGCTGGAAAAAGGCCGCTGCGTAACCAGAGTGCTTGCGGCCACGATCTCATGCGTTTACCAGCTAATTTTAAAAAGGCACGCGCGACCTCGAATGTTCCCAAAGCAGTGCCCCTGCCGACGAGTGCACATAGCTCCCGATTGCTGCCACTGCACGTGAACAGCCGACTGGAGAGAAGATTCAACGACCAAACCACGTCATGAAATGAGGAGGTCCAGGCATCAACATGCAAGCAGAGGCACATGCAAGGACGGTCTGACTAGCTTTCCGCAGCTTGTTTTCCTGAAGTAGAGACCGCTACTGAACAGCTCTGGACGAGGACTTTCGCAAGTGCATCTGATGTTTCAGGCGATGGCATACATCACACATCGCCGGAAGGATAGCTTGAGGCAAGCCTTAGATCATTAGATCTTGGCACACTGCGCTGCACCGCAACCCACCGAGGTTGCGGCTCGTCCGGGCGCTGCGGGCCTTGACTTACTTCCGAACAGCATCCTGGACTGTCTGGAGAGAGCAAGCACAACTTATGTGGCTTCGGGCGTTAGCCAGCCAGTTGTGAAGCCGCTGCGAAGATGCTGATGACAACCACGAAGATACTGAAGATAGAAGAGAAGAAGAAAACACTCAGTGACGGTGATGCGCTCATGCTTGTGTTGACACGCTGTTTTGCTCATTGTTGTGTTGATTATGATGCGGATGTGCCTTGATGATAATGATATAAAGTCATGATCACGATGTTGATGACTTGATGACGATGATGATGACGACGATGATGATGATGGTGGTGATCTGGATGATTCTGGCTGTTATTACATGAACGACATTCGATGGTGCTGCTGTTGACAGTGATCTCGCTGATAATGGTGATCATCGACATGATGAACTCAAAGTAGGTGTCCTTGCCTCACGTTGAATGTCAGTTGTACCAGATTCGTCTGGGTGAACGCATGGCAAGTGTGCATGTATGGGCGAGTCCGTGCAGGTCTTAAAGACGGAAGGTAGTCGCTACGTTGAGGCGACATACTCGGGCCACACCTGGGACATGACGAGATGGATCCCCCAAGCGACGAGTGGGGATCAAAAATGGAAGAAGGACATGGTTGGTCGGCACGGCTGCTTGCCGTGCCCTCTCGCTTCGAGACGGAAATGCGAAGGCAGTCGTTGATCGAGGCTCCATCTCTTGTCTTGGAATGGACCAGACCTTTCCTGGGGGTCAAACGACATACCATGATTCAGCAGATCCGTTTTACTGTTGATCTTTGTCAGCAGACCCCAGGAACAGGAACTTCTTCAGCATTACACGGTGCAGTGCATTGTGGCATGTATATACTTGCTTCTGCCATAAGGTCTGGCGCTTGGTGCACGGACTTCTGACTTCCTGGAATGCTATGTTGTCTACTCTTGCCGGGGTCTCAGCTCAGGAAAAGACGCTTTAGAAGTGATTCAGGGCACTGGGGACTTCGAGTTGCCGTTGTTAATGGCAGTCGCAATCTTTGGGCGCGGAAGTCTCCATCACAGCGCGAGTCCTCAAGGACAAGTAAGCTGCCTCCGTGCCGACAACGCATTGCCAACTGTG
Organism: Symbiodinium necroappetens; assembly: GCA_905231915.1. Lineage (NCBI taxonomy): Eukaryota > Dinophyceae > Suessiales > Symbiodiniaceae > Symbiodinium > Symbiodinium necroappetens. Next base: position 2,905 of record CAJNJA010006415.1, read on the forward strand.
GTGCAACCGACCGAAATGCGCAACACACGTCACACGCCATGCTGGAACAGAGCCCACACCTGCAGCGAGCTGTTTCGCACCTGCTGCAAGCATTGGCGGATAAGGTTGGTTTCGAAGTTTAAAGCGATGTGGGCTTGGGGCCTCTCATTCTCGGGATGACAGCTTTGAGCCTTCTAGCCAGGGGCAAGCAGCATCTGATGGAAGCTGTTGAGCATCCCGCATGATTTTGCTTTCACGTTCTGCACGGCACGGGTCAGTGCTTGTCATCTCCAGCAGGCGCTCATAACGCTGACACTGTACACGTCGGCCTGCATCGCCATAGCGACTCGGCCTGCAGCAGAGGCTTGTGCACTTTGTGCACATCTTCTGCTTATGACCCGATGGCACACAAAAAGGAAGCAGCCGGCGAACTTGAGAAGAGAAGATCGTTTTTTCATGACAAATCCAAGTAGTGAATTAGACCAGTCCTGGCCGCCTCTGGAACGCCGAGCTCTGCAAGGAGATCGTGACAAAGGATGTTGAGCTCAACAGCAACCCCAATACTGCTCCAATCGTGCAAGCAAACTTCAGCAGCCGGGACCTCAGCTCAGACCATGGCGCAGGCTGTGGTAGCTCCGTCTTTGCCCATTCTGCAATCCGATCTGCCAGCTTTGCCTTGACGTCATCGGTCACAGGCCTTGGAACGACTTTTCTCACTCTGACGCAGTTCGTCGCCCTAGACAGCGCAGCGGCAGTGTACAAGCCGAGTCTTGGTTTGCAGAGCGACAGAGTTTAGACAAAGAGTTTACCCCCAAGAGCGTCTTACAAGTCTTATTATGCCATCGTAAAGCTTCCGGAGCCGCGCAAACGCAAACGGCTGTCAGAGTTCTTTGGCTTCCCATCGTGGGGCGGAGTGCCAGGCTTGTAGAGGCGAAGCCTATCCTGATCTTCTACTTTGGCGCCATCGTGCTCTTCGTGTCAATCGCACTGATGTGCCTCGGTTACCAGTGTGCATGCAGGGTCATGCATGTACAGGGTCTGCAGCAAGTTCTCCACACTTTAGACGTGGCAACATTAAATTAGATTTACTGGCTGAATTCAACATTGCTCCGGTCTCAAGTCTGAGTTGTTGGTTCCGATGTCGTGCGACGAGAAGTGCGCTCCAGTGTACATGGTCATTGGTCTTTCACTGTGTCGGGCCTACGCTGGCAAAGTTATGTATGTGTTCATTCGTGTTTGCACAGTTATCAAATGCGCAGTACATGCACAAAAATACGTACATGTATACAGATGCAAAGGCACAGTTACTAATCACACACACACACACTCACTCTCTCTCACACACACACACATGCGCGCACAGCGACGTGCATCGATCTTTCTTGTCATATGTGCCTATCTGTCTATCTATCTGTCGGTTTGTCTGTCTATCCATCTACTGTAATTGCCTGTCTTTCTATCTATCTACCTATCTATCTATCCACTGTAGATGCCCATGTACTGTACCTGTAGATTCGCATAATATGTATATGGGTATGGATACGGATGTACATGTGCATGTATGTATGTGCATATGTATATATTCTTCTGGATATGTATCCATGTCTGTACGAGTATGTGTATGTGTATATACGGTAAAACCGACGCCGTAACAGGGACTTGTTCACATAGAGTTTGGTAGATTCAGCCAGTCAGTCCATCAGTCGGTCAGTCAGTCAGTCGGGCAGTCAGCCAGTGCTTGTGGGTGTGCTTCTTTATGGTGTTTGTTGTGTGTGTGTGTGCATGCGTGCACGCGTGTCCCCAATTTACCTGCTGCAGGCTGCAAACTGCAAGCACTGCAAAGGTGGTGTGACATGAAGCAATGTAAGGCTAAAGCGCATACTCTGACCAAGGGCACAGTGCATGTACATAGTTAGGGGCCATTGGTAACAGAGTGGCCATGGTGCACCTCACGAAAAGGCACTGACATTAAGGCACTGGCATTGTTAGGATGCTGACGTCAGCATATCCAATGCCAGTGGAAGGTCCAAAAATGGTCACTGATGATGAATAAAACCGCATTTGTGTCATGTCCGATTACAGCTGCAGGCCCCTAGACGAATGCACAAGCAGACCATGCCCAAGTGCCCTGCAAAAGCTCTCTTTCGATTGATTCCTGGAAATTCTGTGTCAATTTAACACACAGACCTGTCACCTCCTGTCACCAAGGTTGTCACTCCCGTAAACTCGACTAAGTTGGATTGTAACAGACCTCGGGCATCGGTTTGGAGTTTGAGAGTCCATAACCCAATGGTGCAGGATGGCATGACTGATTTGTGTCCCGTGTGCCCAAAGTCGCGTCAGTGGCTCCACAATCGGTAGCTCCCTCCCGAAGCAGACAACACCTCAGTGAGGAATCTCGTGACAGCGGTGCTCGTGGAAGGCTTCTTGGATGCAACGTTGAGGTTTGATATCTGGATTGCGGTGCAGATGACATCAGCGTTTTCTTCTCCAAGGCTTGCGATCGACCTTTGTTTGTTTCTCTTGGCTTCTGAAAAAGGGGACATCGGAAGCAATGGTGCACCGCTTGAACTCTGCGAACTCTGATGCTGCATGGTGTTCCTTCGCCAGTTCAAGTTCACCTTTGACCATCTTGGCAGTGTGTCTTGCCTGCTGCCATGCTTAGTCGGGTGTTATTGCCGTTGCAGGTGCGTTGAACCATGCTCAGTCCGATCGGGACCTCGAGAAGATCGACCGAAACGAGCGTGACTCGACTAATGGAGCTCGTGTCGGTGCGGATGCGGGAGGGGGGGGGGGGGGGGCNNGGGGGGGGGGGGGGGGGGGGCATCGGCATGTCTTGAATGCGCTTGCCGCTTTCTCAACCACGCTTCCAGTTACAGCCGTCGTAGGCTTGCGCTCTTCGGACAATCACATGCGAGGTTTGAGCAAAGCCCTCATCCGCTTGGTCACTTTATTCGGCGCAGCGTGGCAGCAGCCTTGCCACCTGTTGAAGCTTCTTCCGAGCTGCAGGTTCTTGTTTGTGTGTGTATGTTTATCAGGGCGCAGCTCCTCCGGCCCAACAGGTTTTACTCGTACAGGCATTGTACGTTACACAACTGTTCACCGAGTCGAGCGCTTGAATGCCGCCGTCAGCGGAATGATCGGAATGTTTCTGACCGTGCTGAGGACATGGACAAAAACCGCGATGGTACCGTCACGCTGGAGGAGATGCAGGCCTCCGGAGACTCGGACTCGGAGCAGTCGCAGACCACTTTTAAGACCTTCGCGTCGTCTCTGGCCTCGAGATTAGTTAAGCACCTGTAGGGAGTCCACCTGGGTGCAACTGCTCATGAGCTCACACGCTGCTGCTTCTGCTTGCCAGGCTTGCACGCGATGATTGGCTTATCCTGTGCGACATGCAATCACTCAAAGTCAGGTCATTGTAAGCACACGACTGCGCCTGAGGTATATATGGCCCTGACATAGAGACATCGGCATCCCTGAATGTTCGGACTTGCCGCAATTTGTTGGTCAGGACACGTCAGTATACACAGCCATAGTTACGTACTTCAGAGCTCAGCCCTCATCAGTCCTGTAGAATGCCATGCAGGCAGTGCCTCCAGATCTGCTTCCACCCGAAATCTTTGAGAATGACCTGGCAGTCACGATCGCGGAGGCACACGAATAAAATTGGAAATTTCGGATACTCGGTTTAGAACATACTCCGGACATGTGGCATGCAGGGAGGTCAGGGAGCGCATTTGGACTTTCTACTTTAGGCATCCGGTATCAAGTTTCGGATCGTGGCTTGAAGGCTTTTGCAAGCTGCGTTGAGCCTGCGCGGGCTTCGGAAGCCCGCCCCAGGTGTGACTGCTTAGCTTACTTGCTACATCTGCTTAAGAGGAAATGCCCGGATGGAGCTGCAAGATCCTTGCAGACAGAGGTGCTTCCCCGGCATGTTCTCAAGCCTTCACCAGCAAGACCCAGTTAGACAAAGAGACCGGAGAGGTCTTTCAAGTCTTGGATGTCGACGATCAGGGCACGCTCGACCAGCGAGAGCCACTCGATCTGAATTTGGCCCTTGAGCAGGAGCCTTTCTGGTCACCTCTTCTTTCTGATCCATGCTATTTTGGCATGTCAGTATCTTTTGAGTTTGGAGGATGTCGCTGGAGGTGAGCGGAAAACTCTTCACTTGTATTGCCATGCTTGCACGGGCAATCATCCATGAAGTCTTCTTGCACTTAGGTTCGTTGAGGGCTTGCTTGCGGTTTACCTCCAAGATATGCCACTGGCGCAGCTGGAAACGCTGAAGCTCCTCCAGAAGCAAACTCGCAGCACGGAAGTAGGACGGGTTTGGATGGTTGCTTTGGGCCGACTGGAGTCTTGCGTCTCCCAGCATGCTTGTCCCTGGAAATTTTCCACTGTACCGACGAGCTGCTCGCATCACAGGCAGAACAACAGGCTGGATGAGATTTACAAGGCCCAAGGGCTTCTGCAAGTTGGGTAGCAGTGCGGGAAGATCACGGCTTCGATTGCTTCGATTGGGTTTCGGTGTCGGATTTGATTTATGTGGTTAACCCGGCTGCATCAAAAGCTTGCCTGACCAAGCGGGCAATCCATGCAGCAGCAGCCAGATTCCAGTCCAGTGGAATTTTCCTGGGCAGCCTCAGACATGAGGTAAGGAACAGATCGGCGCGGCCGCACATGATTGAGCATGTGCAAGCTTCGTAGTTGAGGGACTAATAAGATTGCATCATGGCTTCAGGGCCCTGCTTGAAAACCAACGGCGCTAAAGTGAATCAGTTGATCTGTTCCGGATTTCCTGTTCTAGATCTAAGTTGCAGGTCCTTCGGCCACGATGCCAAATGTCAATGAAGGACCAGCCCACGGTGGCGGCTTCTTGGAAGGATTTGCGAAGAATTTTGATCCACGCTAGGTCTGTCGCGTAGCCTGCAATCGACCTGCCAAGAAAACCGCGATTTGTTGCATGTGTTCTAAATGCGTAATCTGCCAGCGCGAGCCCTTTTCTGCAGAGTTCGGCACTGGCTGGGTAAATGGCGGAGACAGACCACCAGATGCCGCCGTTGTGAGGTTTGACAACGACGGCGCACTGTTCTGTATCCACGGCTGCCGAGTCCATTGGTCTATAAGTCGACAGCGACATGGGAGAGGTTAGAGAGTGGTGCTAAGGCTCACCCCCTCTCAAGCCTTGGAAAACAGACAGAGATTGGCCGCGATACTCCATTATTCATACCTACATATCTGATTCTACATATATATATATGTAGATACATACATACCTACATACATACATACGTATATATACATATACAGAAACACGTAGAAACACATACGTGCACACAGGCTCACAGACACAGAGAGCTACGTGTCTTCCGTTTGAGTCTGGAGACCCTCCTTGTCTTTGCCCAGGAGGAAGCCAAGGCTTTCCTCTTTTGCTGGTTTCTCCGCTGGTCCCAGGAGGAACCAAAGCGGGGGCCGGCCTCGAAGACAGTTGATGCCAGGGTCCGTCATCCCCACACCCATTCAAAAGCCCATGAAACTCCGAGAATGGTTGTAAGGGGGCCCATGTGCAGTTGAATTCGTCACGATAGCTCTGCACGGCTGCGGCTCCTGTTTGCGAGCATGGCTGAATGGCCATGTCTCGATACAGCATCGGCTTCCCCGGAGATGTCTTGCAACTCGTGGTGACAAAAACGACAATCACTCCCTCAGGATTTTCCTAGCAGCCTGCCTACATCCGAGCTAGTGCGCTCTGGTCAAGTCAACCCTGAGTGAAGCTCAAAGCAGAGAAGGACTTCAGAGTTCAGGGGCCATCAAGCTATGATGCTCCCGCGACGATCGGACGACAACGAGCAGTTACTTTCCCTCGCATCAAGATAGCAACCCTGAGGGTGATGCTGCCGATTGCGGCCGTCACGCCGCGGCAGGCCGGGAAAGTTATGGTGAAACATAATTGTAGATCCATGTGTGTGTGTGTACATATATATATATATGAGAGAGATTGGTGAACAAATAAGGGCATGCATGTATATATATATATACATACATATATACACACATACACATACACATAGACACACACACACACATATATATATATCTATATATATATATCTATATATATATGAGAGAGAGAGAGAGAGGCGCCTCTAGGGTCTATTTGACGCCCTATTTCTCTCCTTTATGATTAGAGGGAATATAAATAATTCAAATAGCTAAAATGATTGAAATCAGCAGGGCCGATTTCAATTGTTTCAATTATTTGGCTCACCCAAATTTTAATTGAAATAATTGAGATCGGCCCTGATGGTTCCAATTATTTCAATGATTTGGGCCACGCAAATCATTGAAATAGTTGAGATCGGTGGGATTGGTGGGCTTATCCCCTGAACCCCACGATTTCAATTAATTGAAATAATTGAAATAATGTAAATAGTTGAAATATTTCAATTATTTCAATTATTTCAATTTGGGATGGCCAAATAATTGAAAGAATTGAAATCGCCCCCCCCCCATTTCAATTATTTCAATTAGTTGAAATCGGTGGGACGGGTGGCTTAACCCCTGAACTCCACGATTTCAATTAATTGAAATAGTTGGAATAATGCAAATAATTGAAATATTTCAATTACTTCAACTATTTGGGATGGCCAAATTCCGGAAGAGATGGTCGCCCAGCTGCCAGAACAAACTGGTGCTGTAGACCAGTCAGGTCGCTTGTCCAGTCGATTATGGAAGATGCCCACGGAATCTACAACGGCTACATCTGCAGGCAGGATCTGTCCGATCTTGACTCACTCCTCCTGTTGTGTTCCCTAGGTCCGCTAAGACTCAGAGCTCCAGATTCCAGCAGGATGGAACAGGCGCCATATGTATTTTGTCAGCATGGTGGGCACGGGGGTATGTCGCTGATCAGTGATATTGTATACATGCTTGTGCAGTCTCCGATGAGGCCGAATGCGGGACGTGCGTCTGGTGGACGCCTTCAGATCCCTCGGACTGAAACTGGCCTACGAGAACGACGGCCCCTTCTACGCCATCGAGGATGGCCGACGAATCCTGTCGAGTATCGGGCTTCTAGACTGCATAAGAACAGACCCCCACGAACACATGTTGGCCAATTCGCAATCGTAATACATGTACTGCAGGCGCACCATCGATGTGGCCAAAGACTCCGAAATCCATGAGCCTGGTCTCTTCATCCTATTCGCGGCCGGACATTTCACGGCACTTCGGTTTCTGGGTCCGGACTGCTGCATTATCGGCCTCAGCCACCGTTGCCACGAACATATGGAAATCCATCCCACCCGGTGCGACCTCACACGGTTCGAAGCAGTGATGAGGGTCATTTCTCGTACATCCACATCGTCTTGTGTTTTCCTCGGTGGCGCGGTGCCTTTGCAGCACTATTTGCATTATTCGAGACCATTCTGTTCCGAGCTACTATGTACACTTATTAGCACTCATATACATGCGACACTCTCACGACAAGCTGGGAGCCCCTGTACTGCAGGCGTCCTTTCCAGTGGATGTCAATGAACTCACAGGCGAAGGTCGCTTGAATTGTGTGATCGAGTAAGTGCGAGTGGTAAGCATGGATTCCAGCAGCCTGTGTATGCCATAACGGAGAAACTGATGTGAGGTGCAGAAGCCGTCGGATTGAATGTCGCAACGTCCATGGATGTCGATGAAGCTGCCGTGAATGAAAGAAGCCCGGCATTCCATACTTATACTTACCTTTCATGTCTAGGCATAGAATTTGCTACAATTGCACGGAAAGACATGACAAGGTGGATGGCCTGCTGGTCGTGAAAGCCTGGTCGGTGCTGTTCTGCTAGACCGCCCGCGGGACCGCGTCTTCGAAGTACCCGCAGAACATGGGAAAGAGAGCACCTCCATTCTATTCCCATGTACAGAGCTGGCATGCGTTAACTCATGCCCAGGCGACGCACGTCTTCGCTTCGAATCTGATGGCCATCGCTACTTCTATGACGGTACCAGAATTTCATGTAGTGCTGCTCGGCTGCAATACACAACATATGTACACAAAGTGTTCCGGAAGTTTTGGAGCGCATGGGACACGAGGTAACTGGACTCATCCACCAGTACTCCGAGGAATTCGAGCCAGATGTTGCATTGACGAAGATGAAGTCCGGAAAGCAGTGGCCCCGAACGGAGTACCTGAACCCGTCCGTCAGTCTACCATCCATCGCGAACATGCTTCTGGGACTGGGCCGCCGGTACCAAGCAGATTTGGTGCATCTGGTTCGACAGAGTGTCCCTGATATGTCGGAAATATGTCGTCTCTTCACGGCTAGCAGGCGAGACTTGAATGGATGGGACGAGATTATCCAGGAGTTGACCATGTCCGACGATGAGATCAGGTTGAGTTGGGACGTCAGACGACAGAGTGCCGCCAATTTAGGCACTTGGATGCATTCCATGCTGGAGCACATGCCCAATGGTGCAGGGGGAGATGGACTCAGTCATCAAATTTCTCTCCAGCCTCGAGAATGTCGAGGTGTACAGAACAGAATGGTGCATCTGTGCACCCGATGAGGATTTGGCTGGGCCGATAGACCTAGTCGTCAAGGACAAGGACACCAATGTTTTCCATCTCATAGACTGGATACGGAGTGAGAAGCTGGAGGACAAGTACAACAGCCGCGGCAGGAAGATGGCTCCTCCGGTGCATGATGTAGATGATTGCCAAGGTCAGCATTATCGATTGCAACTCAACATCTACAAATGGATCCTAGAGAAGTACTACCACATCCAAGTACAACAAATGAAAGTCGTATGTGTGCACCCACGTTACCTTCCAGATGGATTCATCGACGAGGTACCGGACATGCAAGCTACCGTCGCCAAGCTCATGCAGTGCTGTCGGGATAAGAAGGCTGCTGTTTCTGTGCAACAAGCTGACGGCAAAGACGAAGGTCCTGGCCAAGCCCCTGAAGCATCGGATGATCACGTCGGAAGTGAACACATGCCGGCCAGACAGGACAGCCAAGGCGATGTCGCAGACACAGTGCCATTTCGTGTCATGCTCACAGGGCAAGATCGTGAAAAAGATGATATGGAGGTTGCCCTGGAAGAGCTCATGATTGAGGAGGATGACAACAAACACACCTGTGCTGGCCAAGAAAAGAAGATTGATGCCAGGCGCCGACACACATACTCTGGACTGCAGGAAAATGTTTCAGAGGTCCTTGGACATCATTAAAAACACTCTTGATGGCTATGGAGCAGATGTGTGTCTGCAGCACAACACCGTCATGCAGAACACGAAGAACATGCTGAGCTCACTTCAGACTAAGTACCCGTGGATGTCGGAACAACTTCGACGTCTGATCATGGTCGCCGTTCACATGTCCACTGGCAAAATCAGCGATAAATCCGTGTTGCCGGATGCTGCTGCCATTACTTGGATGGTTGAGGGTGGTTGAGGGTGATCGTCACATGCGTGTCCACAAGGGCTTCCTCTTTGTCTACGACGACGATGGCTGCTTCATGCCCTTCGGTGGGATTCCTTCGGAAGCTGTTCTGCATCGCATTCACGACCTCTTCTGTTGTTTGGAGAATATTTAGACGGATGAAACCCGAGATCAATCGTGGGGCCGATCCGTCGCCAACGCCATCGCAGCGGATCTACAGAACTTTGAGGCGGAATCAGACTATTTGACGGAATGCAGGACCGCCACAAACAGAAGATCTCAAGCACCTGCGTATTCCCAGAGATTGGATGCTGACGAGGAAGGAGTTGCAAGGCCTGAGCGGGCCGGCGAAGGCTCAGATGGTGCATGGCCTTTGGAGATGGCGTCGAGATCTTGCAAGGTGTCTTGTGTCGTGAAACAAGAACTTATGCAAACGAGGATGTTCTCTTTGCTTGTGGAGTGGTGTGAGACAGAAGACAGACGATCCTCGACTATCTGTTACGAGGACATATGCCTTGCATATGATCGACCCGGTTGCCGTCTCCCAGTGGACATGGTCAGAAAAGGTCCTCAAAAAAATTGCTACGGAAGGATTCCACACCCTCTGCTGGATCCTGTCATGGACGTGAACATGGAGAGGCTGCAACTGTTCTATGAGAGAACCTTTTGGTGCAACCTGGATGTCTTCAAGTGCTTTCAATCTGCCACCGCCATCGCTAAGAGAGGATTCAATGTCGACCGCTGCTTCATCGGCATCTCCCCAGGCGGTGTTGGTCAATTTTTGTACACTCTCCACCTCTCTGAAATGTACAAACATAATCACAGTTATATTGATCCCAATATTTGGCATCTAGATGAAGAGCTACGAAAGCAAGTCGAATCCTTCGCGAAGTGCTTCATGTTGACGGGCCAAGAAGCTCCTGAGACTAACCGAAAGCTGGAGATCGATCTGTACAAGAAGACGATTTCCGGCGATGGCATCATGGGCAGAAAGCCCTATGGGTACAGCGCCCGCATGTTTCAAATGATTGGGTGGACGAGATTGGAGGTGAACAGGATGATGGCCTTTCTCGGCGTCACCAACAGCAATTTCAATTCCATGTTCAGACGCGCATTTGTCTGGAAGGCCAAGGCCCGCTTCGTCCACGGCAAGTTCTTGCGGCATTATCCTGATCATGAGAAGGACGGTATTTTCGAAGGTGATCCCAGCCTGAACAAGTTTCTGTCCACCTCGCAAGCGTCTATTGCAGGACTAAAGCTTCAATGGGCTTTCGAAATGGATCACAGCAAAGAAGATTGTTACCAACTCATCGAGGACTACTGCAATGGAGGCGATGGTCATTTGACCGAAGACATCATGAGGGAGGTATGCGGCTTGCCCGTAAGAGTCCGGCAGGTGCAGGAAGAGGATGGGTTGGGCAATCTCCTGGCAGCTGGGCAGGACAGTGCGGACGAGCGGGAGGAGAAAGACAACGAATGGGTGAACCTCAGAAACTACATGACCGCGTACATGCTGGACAAAGAGATGGATGTGATGACGTACCATGAGTTCAAGAAGATGACCTTCAAGCCAGGCGAGCACCCGAACCTGTCCAAGGTGGCCATGTGGGATCAACTTAAGGACAAGGATGTCGTTCGCACGGGCATCATCCGACACAAAAGCAGCAAGGAAAAGCCCGGTGCATACATCCCGAAGATGAGCTTCGCCAAACAGCATTGCGACATCTGCCCACAACCTGCATTGGACACTGTTCGAATGCAGTTTGACGGGGAGCACGACATCGGCTTAGCAAAAAGTATGCCTACAGCTGCCGTGGTCGAAGTCTGAATGTGGAAACCATGAAGGCTTTTTACAAGGCCATGTTTCCTGTCGCCAAACAGGGACGCCGCAATGCACAACAAGGGGAGATCATGCAGACGTACCAGACGCTTCTTCGGAAGCTCGAAGACCATGAAAAGTCCCTCAAGAATGTTCTGGCCACGAGACAAGGAAGAAGATTGCGGGCGAAAAGGTCGGTGGAGGAGGACGAACATGATGTGGCCAATCAGGACTCACCGGACGGACGAAGCTGGAGTTCGTTGAAGCAGAGTCGAACCACGTCATATGGTTACTCCGACAAGATAGCGTACACTGTGCGAGCAAGGCGCTACACCAGCAATGATGGCTATGTCCCGTCGACTGAAATATCACGTGGTTCATGGTCGCACAATTGATTTGGACATCCAGAACTGCTGTCTTACATTGCTGCAGCAGACCCTTGCTGAGATTGCGCCCCAGCCGCCCATACCTGACAACCTTTTCCAACTCCTGGACCGTCTGGTGAAGGATCGGACGGCTGCATTGAAGCAGCTTGGCCTCCACATCGTCGAGGGCAAGGAGATGAACAACACTGTACTCAACGGCGGGAATCCACCCCCTGCATTGAAGAACAATGAGATTGTCCATGGCTAGCAAAGGAGTTGCCGAGAACAAGCAGAAAACCTTCCCCTCGTCCACCATTTTGTCTCTTCTATGGACATCGATCGAAGACAGGATCCTGCAGAGTTGGACCCAACACGTGTTGAGTCACTCCAGCAAGCCCAAGCATCTGTCTCTTCACTTTGATGGTGTTCGGATATCCGCAGATCACATTGGATCTTCGCACGATGAATTCATCAAGGAGTGTGAGAACGCAATCAAGATGAAGACCGGTTTCATGGTAAAGATTGTGCCGAAGAAACATTCAAACTTCATTGACTTGGTGAATGCACTCACGAATGTACCAGATCTTCTACATCAGCCGGGTAACTGCATACCCTGTGCCTTTTGGCACGTGGTTCCGCTTGCTAGACCGACTGTGGTTGCCGCAATGTCGGACGCTTCTTCGGCCAAGAACCTTGATGCCAAGAATACGCGATACAGAGGCTATCGCTCCGTGGCATCTATGTGTTCATTGGATATCGGCAGCTGCCTTGGTCTGCCGGGTTCACACGTGAAGTCCTTTGTCCTACACTATGAAGGAAATGGCGTGCCGCATTGCCTGGCTGCCCGAGTCGATGCTTCTGGAATCGGCGTGACCATCATTGACGGTGCCACAGTGCACAAGCTCAACATGACCACTCTTCGAGAAATCCATTGTGCGGCTGTGGATCATGCCACCATGATATCATACTGGAAGAAAGATCCCCAAGACAAGAGCAGCGGCAAGTCAGCCTTGCTCTTGGACATGGTGGCAGGGGCACGAGATGTTCCTGATGAGTCTGAAGAAGATGCTTCTGATGACGTGGCTGAGGCCCACACTGCGGATGGCACCGGCAGGATATCTTTCAACGAAGATGATATCCCGATCTTCAACGACAACATCATGGACTGCCTGCGCCAAGAAACCAACGACCTCTTGAACGACCTTCAGAAAATATCGGTCAGATGTGAGGGAAGACGACGTTGCCCACTTTGCCCTTTTGACGCATCACACCAGCCGGAACCAGTACGTATGCTCTGGGACAAAACAAGTCAAGATCATAATGGCTTTGCGCGAGCACGCAGCTTCCTCACAAAGTACGTCTGCCAATATGTTACAAGAGAGTGCTACGATTCTCAGAAATACAGTCCAGCCATCTTTGCAGTGTACGCAGAACAACATCGATAAGCAGATCAGGCTTGTCTTCGATGCAACTGGGCCGAAGTATGTGAACGTGTCCAACCTTGGCAACACTATCCAAGTCCGACGAGTTCGCAATCTATACTACACACACTCTTTCGCGGATCTTCTTGCACGAGAAGTGGTGCTGAATCATGCACAGGCCGCTAGACCGCATGAATGTTGGTTGCTAAGACGGGTACGTAGGATGTGCGAAAAGTCGACACGATGGTGAACTCAGGTCCGAACAGTATCCACTCGATGTCATATGGCGGCACTGGAATCTAGCAACAAGCTCTCCAGCCTACTCCCGCGACGCTCGCCCCACTGGATGCCCATGCTCGAGGACATTGCCACGTCGCACGAGTTCAGCGGCAAAATGGAGAGCATGATCACAGTCCTGATGCAAGAAGATGAGTGGCACTATATCAGCATGGACGCTACTCTGAAGCTGTGCATGAAGCTCATGGGTCAGGCTTCGTACAGATCGCCCAGGCACGTGCGTGACGAGGCACCTTTTGGAGACGACATAGCCTGGCGGAGACTACTCACCGCCAGGGGTCGGACTGGTGCAGTTCTCATGATGCATCCTCTCCAAAATGAATCTTCCGAACAGCTTACAGATGCAATGACCCAGCATTTCTCAGTGGAGCAGCTTCGAGCAGTGGTGCACATTGGGGCGGATAGTCCGTCGGAGGAACTTTTCAAGCAGCTGAAGGCAATATGCCCTTCCATGCAGTCGCTCATCCTGGACCCCATCAACCTGGCCATCGTGTACGAGTACGGATTCTGGAACAGGAAGAGTTCTGGATCCAAGCAGCTCCGTCGAATATTCAAGAAATGCATCTCGGTGGATGCCGACCTGGGTCGAGATTAATCGCTTCCCCCTAATATTAAACGCCCCCCCCTCCCTAATATTAAAACTGGATTTCGGCGATTTGGTTTTAATATTAGGGGGGTTTCCGGCGCACCCGGGTCAATCAGACAGTCAGACACAACGACCG